>JARHVA010000308.1:412500-440000 GCA_037957365.1 Torreya grandis
TTGAAACCAACCTAAAGGCTATAGGTATAAATTTGGGTGAATTTTTACAAATGTACCTAGATACCGATTACTTCTCCATCACTACCTTTGTTAAGATTTAGGTAAACATTGATTCCTCCAAGAATCACCCTGGCTTGAATGTTGTGTTCAATACGATTAGACAAGTCCACAACCCATGGCTAAGAATACTATTCATCATTGATTTGTGCATTTCAGTAATAAAAATGTTTGTACCCAAATTTTATAAATCCCAATGATGATAGCTTAGTGATGAGTGAACTAAGTATTATAAATAAGAGGTCTTAGGGTCCATTCCCTAGGATGACCACTCTCTAACATTGTTGCCACACAAATCCATGATAGTTATTCATGAAAAGTATCCACTGCAATAAACTACCAACTCGGTGTTCAATATGACAGAGATTGATATATGGCTTGAAACTTGTGTTCAATGAGATGAAACAAATCCATAGCTCATGGCTTGTAATAATATTCACCACTAGTTTGGACATTTCAATTATAAAAATATCTATATCCAAAAATTTTATCAATATCTTAAAAAACATATGAAACTCATTATGACTATTAATTGTATTCTAGAAGTTATTAATGATTGTTGAATATTCTTGAAGTAGATAATAATGCACAATATACATGTGATATTACATGAGGATATGGACCCTCAATTGTGCCCCAAACTGATTTAAACTTGGACGCTTCCAAAAAACTAGTAATATATCACTTGGTCATTTAATTAAATTGCTCATGAATCCTACTCAATTAACCTTTTTGTGTAATGGTTAAAACTTGGTATCTGGACTTGTGCTTGTGAATCCCTTCAAGATAAAAGCATCACTATGAAAATGAGTTACAAAATCAAAACCAACATTTAAGTTCAAATATCACATCTCTTGAAAATAACAATTTTTTTATAAAGAATCTATTATATGTTAGTGTTAATCATGTATCTACATCCTTATATAACTATCATGTGCCACACATGAAACATTAATTTATAATTAATGTTTCAAAAAAAAATTCTTAAAAGATTCCATGTGAAATTAATGGAGGACGGTGATAATGTGGGCCTATAAAAATAATTGATGTATAATAGGAAGCTTAAAAAAACTAGTAATATATCACTTGGTCATTTAATTAAATTGCTCATGAATCCTGTTCAATTAACCTTTTTGTGTTATGGTTCAAATTTGGTATCTAGGCAACCTTACTTTGTTATGCATGTTTTTAATGTTGTTTAAAATTTTGTCCCTTAATGTTGGTTAATGGAAAAATGTTATCTCTTGAAATGGTTTAGAGTGTAATTTTACATATTAGGATTAGAGTGTAGTGTAATTTGGACACACACACACTCTAAATCTAATATATATAAGAATATGCTTGGAATATGACATGACAGGAAGTGGAGAGGCATAATATATAATAAATCAAATCAAAATTCATGGAATAATCATGCTTTCTCACATTATATTGAGATAAAATCCAAAAATACCACACCTACATCAATTTTACTTTTTATAAATATTATTTTTAAGGACTTAGTGAATTTATTTTCGCATGATAGTTCTTGAAATATATTCTAACCTAATTTTTTTATAGATAAATAATTTGCCTCACAAAACCCACTTCTTGTAAGAAAAGTGAGAAATGAAGCAAATTCTAGGCATTTGAAGACTTTCAAACTTGAGTAATCTCGGTTCTCTATCCAACTATTGTAATGATGTAGCTTTAGAACCTCCTCTTATGAATAATATTTGGAGTGAAATAATTTTGACAAACATCATTACTCCAATGTCTCAGACTTGGGAGTTTCTCCAAGGCATTTGGGTGAGATATTGATGGTTGGGACCATCAGTTTATTAAAAATCATTGTATAAAATTCATCATGCTTAGTCATCATGGATTAATGATTATTAATAAAAATATGTAAAACCATATGATTTATAACTTCAATTTATTTGGTTGATATCATTTTGTGGCTTAGAGTTTCATTTTCTCTTTTGATCACAAGGAATTCATGATGATGACAAAAAATTATATCACGCAACTAAGTATAAGTTATAAATCATATGACAACATGATAATGATCTTGGTATTATGACTATTGTGGTTATTGGTGGCAAAATGTATCCCCTTTAAAACTATGAAGACTTTTAAGAGAATTTCATGACTAAATGTAAGTAACATTAAGATTATACCAATGTGTTAATATTTGAGGCCATATAGATATAAATTTTATTATCAACACCATAAATTAACATTCTAGATTAATAAATATATGATTTATAATAGTCTATAATTATTTAAAAAATTGAATATATTGATCTCCTTTATGGATTTTTTTAAATAAGTGGTTAATTAATTTCACATCATGGTAATTTATTTGGAATTTAAACACTGGCATCAAATCAAAAGATAAATAGAAAACACTGGCAAGGGAAAGCATGTTTATCTGACTAGAGTTTTGAGTTGGCATAAAAAAAGTGGTGGAGGGAATTGTATGGAGCAGTCAATGTCAACTTATTTTCTCTACTCAGAATGATAAAAGGCTAATCCCTCTATGTGAATTTCATTAGTTGGAGGCACGTTATTTTAAAATGGTTGAGCATATAGATTTTCTTTAAAACTACCTAAAAACCTTGGCCTAGACGGATGTTTTCTACCAAAGATAAACCTAAGAAATATGTGAGCCCCCATTGCTTATTTCGTTGGCCCTTAGTTTGAAAAACTCCTCTAGGTTGATGGTTACATAAAAATATCTAGTGACATTGTTTAGAGCTCCATTAGACTATGGACAAAAGATTCTCCACCAAAGAAGGGCATGGGTCCCTCTTGACAATAAAGTGTGACATCAACCCACATGCAGGCCCTTGCATGACATCCATGAATGTAACACCAGGTGTTGGGAATTTTTGATGAAAAGACAAGTGGGCACGACAAGCCTCTAGAGGTGGAAGGTGACCGCATCACATGTTGGTGGACCCTAGTGATATAGGATTTGAAGCAAGCTATGGAGGATGAGGAATGTAAAACTCAGATGATGAAAAATTCGCATAGGTACCTGGTGGAGGGTTCCCCTTTGGTGGTGATGACTCCTTGAAAGAGGGTTTGGTTGGCCTTTAGTTAGGTAGTTTTTCTTTGGTTGGCCTATAGTTTTTAGGTTCTCTTAGTGTTCTTATTGTCTCAAGTTCATCAATTTTTTGTAAAATTTCATTTTTGATTAATAAATTAGGTGAAGGACCCCAACACTCAAATCATATATATATATATATATATATATATATATATATATATATATATATATATATATATATATATATATAATTTAAATAAAACTTAAAAGCGACCTTTTCAATAAAAAAGTCTAATTATTTAGTATCTTGAAATTAAAATAATTGTGTCGAAATTAAGCCTAATCATTTAATAATTGACTTTTTCAACGCAGAAAACTATTTACCATCTTAAAATTCTAATAAAGATGTTAAATTAAAATTAAACAATGTAATAAAAGAAACTTTTTCAACCCCAAAAACCTAATTTTTAATATGGAATAAATCATTGACATAAGCCATTGGAAATTGTTGAAATTAAAATCTAACTATTGAATGGAAATGACCTCTTCAACCCAGGAAAACTAGTTATTTAATATAGAATAAATTATTGACATTAACTATTTAAAATTGACTTTATATATGTTGAATATTTTTTGTATTATGGATTCTTCACCTCTGTGTTTGGCTCTACATCCCTTCACACCCAACAAAACTTTGAACCCTAGCTCTCCTTCATCTACTCAATCTATCCTGATTAGATCCTAGGCCTCACCCCACACTCACCCATGCCCAAGGTTAAAATCTCAGTGTTAAATAGCTAAGAGTCCCTCAGATCTATCCTCTCACTCGACATTGGTACATATCTACTTGTTAACCCTAGCATCAACCCTCTACTTTAACCATAGGAGGCACCCTAAACACCCCCACCTCATTGCATCCTACCTCTCGTCTGTTGCCCAAACAATAAAAAATGGGTAGAAACCCAACGATTCTACTTTTGACCATAAGGGTGCTTCCCAATTGAGATCTTCCACTTCCCCTATTATGATTGGACCCCATCCTCTAGTAGATGGGATGTTATGGTCGTGGAGGTCAAAGCTAGGCCTGCTATATGTAAGCTAAGCTCTTTTGCTGATGTAGTCTCCCATGGGACTAACCCTACAGTGGAGTCCAAACCCCTCATCCTTACATTTCCAAATCTAGTGGAAGTTTTTGATGAGGAAGAAACTAGGTAGGAGTTCAAACTAAATGAATACATCTCAACAAAGGGTCTCATACGTATATTCATCACCTACTTGCCAAAACTTTTGGATCTCCATGCCTACATCTTGAAACATTAGTGGCCTCTCCTCTCAAGTAGTCTTGAAATTTACCCTTGCACAAAAGGTTTTTTTATTGCTACTTTTTGTAATGTTGAGGAAAGGCCAAGATTCTTAACCATTCATAGAACTTGAATCACCACCCCTTAGTCCTAAAAAATTGATCCCCTAACTTCAACCCTCTCAATGAACCTCTACATATCAAACCCATTTAGGTTTGTCTATCCCATCTCCCCCTACATTTTTAGACTAAAACCAGCCTGAAGGCTATAGATAGAACTTTGGGTGAATTTTTACAAATGCACCTAAATACTGGCTGCTTCTCTATCACTACCTTTGCTAAGATTTAGGTAAACATTGATACCTCCAACAATCAGCCTGGCCTTAATCTTGTGTTCAATATGATTAGACAAGTCCACAACCCATGGCTAAGAATACTATTCATCATTGGTTTGTGCATATTTCAGTTTTAAAAATATTTGTGCCCAAATTTTATAAATCCCAATGATGATAGCTTAGTGATGAGTGAACTAAGTATTATAAATAGGAGGTCTTAGGGTCCATTCCCTAGGATGACCACTCTCTAACATTATTGTTACACTAATCTATGATAGTTAGTTATTCATAAAAGTATCTCATAGCTTGTAATACTATTCACCACTGGTTTAGACATTTCAATTATAAAAATATCTATATCCAAAAATTTTATCAATATCTTAAAAGACATATGAAACTCATTATGACTGTTAATTGTATTTTAGAAGTTATCAATGATTGTTGCATATTATTGAAGTAGATAATAATGCACAATATACATGTGATATTACATGAGGATGTGGGCCCTCGATTGTGCCCCAAACTAATTTAAGCTGATTTATTTAATTCACCTTTTCAACAAAAATACTAGTTATTTAATATAAAATAAATCATTGACAAACTATTTGAAATAAATTGTATATGTATTAAATAATAATATTATTTAATTAACCTTTTCAACCCAAAAAACAATTTACTATCTTAAAATTGTAATAAAGATATCAAATTAAAATCTAACTATTTAATAAAAGAGACTTCTTCAACTTAAAAAAACCTAATTTTTAAAAATTGAATAAATCATTGATAAGTTATTTGATATTATTGAAATTAAAATCTAACTATTTAATAAAAATAACCTTTTCAATCCCAAAAAAATTAGTTATTTAATACAGAATAAATTATTGACATAAACCGCTTAAAATTGATTGTATATATGTTGAATAATATTACTATTATTTAATTAAAATTAAAATTTATTTTCTTCAACCTCAAAAAACTAATCATTTAATATTACAACTAAAAATATATAGAATAATATCTATGTTTAAATTTTTTATAAAAATGTCAAATTAGAATCTATCTATTTAATGTGAACTTTTTAACTCAAAAAACTCAATTTTTTTATAAATATGTCTAATTAAAATCTATCTATTTAATGTGAACTTTTCAACTAAAAAACCATGATTATTTGATATAGAATAAACATTGACATAACCATTTGAAATGGATGAAATTAAAATCCAACTATTTAATAAAAATCTAACTAAAAAAACCTAATTATTTAAATATAGAATAAATCTTTGAAAGTTTAATTATTTAATAAAAATCACTTTTACAAACCAAAAAACTCATCCCATAAAAACTTAGTTATTCCATATAAAATAAATCATTAATATAAAAGATAACTATTATTTAATTAAAACTTAAAAGTGTTCTTTTCAACCAAAAAAAAAATTAACTATTAACTTAAAATTAAAATAAAAATTTTAATTATTTAATATCTTAAAATTAAAATAAACATGAGAAATTGAAACTTTAATTGTTTAATAAATAACTTTTTCAATGCAAAAACTAATTAAAACCTAATTATTTAGTATTTTAAAATTAACATTAAAATATCGAATTAAACCTTAATTAATCTAATTGTTTAATATATAATTTAATTGTTTAATATATAACTTAATTTTTTAATATCTTAAAATAAAAATAAAGATGTCAAAAAATTGAACCCTAATTTATTATTGAAATTTAATTGTTTAATAAATGTCTTTTTTAATCTAAAAACTAATTAAAACTTAACAAATTGAAACTTAGTAATTGTTTAATATGTAACATTTTCAACTCAAAAAAAAAAAAAAAAACTAATTAAAATTTAAATAAATTAATATTTTAAAATTAAAATAAACCTTAATATTTTAATATTTTGAGATTATAAATATGACAAATTAAAACCTAACTTTAATGTGTAATATTTTCAACCAAACAAATAATTAAATTTAATTAAGTGACCTTTTCAATTAAAAAAACATAATTAATAAAAATAACATTTTCAACCATAAACTAAAACCTAACTGTTTAATAAAAGTGATCATTCCAACCCCAAAAAAAATTATTTAATCAAAGTAACATTATCAAATTTTCAAATTTAATATAAAATAAATCATTGACATAAACTATTTGAAATACTATTATTTAATTAAAATACTTGAAATTTAATTGAGGATATGTGAAAAGGCACACTCAAATACTATTTTTCTTACTCCTGCAGGGATTTATTTTTATGACCATAGCAGCAGAAGGTTGGAGACCCTGAAATAAAAAAAAATGAAGAATATTATGAAAAAACAACACCACCACAGAATAATGTAAGGACCAAAAACTAAAATGATAAAAAAATAAAGTAAAAAAAAAACATGTAAATTATAATAGTAACTAAGCTCTCTTCATAGAGAAGGAACACCTGTTAATAGAAATATAATTAGCCTCTTAGTATGAGAGATATGTGCCAAAGGAAGTTTCCCATGTTTTTTGAAAAGTAACAATTAAAGTGAAAATGCCAAATCAGTCTTTTTATGTCACAAGTTATTATGAATTTCATTTCAAAAATCATTCGATCACAATCCAGATTTCGTTACAAATATAAATTTACTAATATAAAGCTTATGTTACATCATATTTATTACTCATAGTTCAGATACAATTATTTGTTTGTTTACTAAATGACAATAAATCAATTCACACAATAACAACGCAGTCATTGCATGAACACAGCTGATAAGGGACAAACAAAGCAATGCAATCATATGCACTTAATGATGACAGACTGTAACACAATTGAAATATATCAGATCTACACATTTGTGTCGTTTATCAAAGATTCATATCCAGAATGCACATTAAAATACCATTGGGTGCCCTGTTTGGAATGGATTAAGATAAATATCAGCAATCTAACCCTTTTTAAGAATTCAAACTTTGAAAAAATCTTTCAATAAAGCTCTAAATCTGTAGTAAAAACAGTCTAGTTGGAGGTGTAAAAGGGGCAGCCCTCTATCCCTATCTTATTATCTTATAGTCTTCAAAATCCCTCCTAAGAGCTCTGCAGGGCCGTAGTCTACTCATACTTAAAAGACAAACTGACAGTAACAGAATACACCCCGAGAAAGAAAAAGAGCTTTGCAATCAAAACCCTAATATAACGAAACATACAGATCTAATATAAATAGACAGCCACAAACATGCTCTCCAATCTCTGAATAAATTTCCTTAAAAAAGTTTCACTAGCCACAAACACAACCCCTACATTGTCCTTAGAAAAAAAATTAAAAATTAAAAAGTAAACCCTAATAACTCATTCACTTTTAAATCTATTAACCTCCATGAACACCATGACACTCCATCGACTGACCACAATCGCTTATAAGCCCTAGCCATCCCGTTTACTGAAAAGCACAAACCCTAAAAATCCAATGTCTTCATACAGCAAAAAGATATTAAAAATCTGTACACACACAAAGAATACAAAAAAAATCTACCTTCAAAACCGATTGGAATTCATCTGCATAAAAAACAAACTGAAAACCCAGACCATAGAAACCATTTAACTCCAGTGTTACCGAAAAAAACAGTGACAAAAATAATACCTCATAAACCTAAATAATTAACGTAACTCCAAAGACAAAAGCATAAACTGCATACCTGTAAATAACAGTCTTGAGAAATCGCCGAAGAGGAACAAAACGAAGCTCTATATAAGCAGAATTTTATTTATAGCCGCTGGATGAGACCACCGCCCTCTTCAACACGTATGCCAACGGCCACACATCGACACATCATCGCTTACATAGCTCTTTTCAACCTACAGAAGGCAGAATGACAGGAACAGCATTAAAAGATTTCCAGACGAATTTTTGGTGCGTTCCTCCCAGTAACAATGCCTCCTGTGGAACAAAGATTTCCCTAGCCTGTAGAAAAAAAGAAGGGGTAAAATAAACTCGAACTCACCTTACTTGTACCATGTTCTATCGAAGCAGTTGCCACATCCATTTTTCGATATGCTTATCCTGGTAGAAGATATTGATGGTGCCCATACAAACAACAACCCAAAAAAACGAAAATAAAACAAACAAATAAAACCAGATATATACCAAAAACGAACAACACTACAGAATAACACAAAACAGGCCTTACACAACATACTACACAATACACAAATTGAGCATCCAACAATATACACTCCACAAATCGGTGGCTCTGTACCTTCCTTTATACTTGATTTAGTTTTATCCTTGAAAGATGCGATTTTATGCCTGGATCTTCACGCTGGTTTTTTTTTTTTTTAAATTTTTATTCCTACCTCAAAATCTGAGCCTCCATCTGCTGCTTTATTACTTAACATTCACGCCACCGCCACTAAACAATTTAACGGCTCTGTTTCTTTAATCTATCCGTTAATTTATCCGCTAATCTGCAATGAAATTTATGTAAAGTTTTCTTAATTTTAAATATTAATTTGGTAAAATATATTATATTTTTTATTATTTTTAATTTTTTGAAAAGTTCATTTTTACATATTTTTATTAGTTATTAATTAATGACATGATACTTTATTAGGTAAATTTAACTATTATTGAATTGAAGAAAAATAAATGTCATATTTATTAAAAAAATATCTATTGTTTTAAAAATAGTCGTATTAGTCCACCTACATCTATTAAATATAACATGGTGAGGTCAAACGTTCGCATTGTCTAGAGTTAATGACAATCCTGCTTAAACATTGGCATTCATGCAATGTATCAACGTATAAAAATTCTTATGGATCAAGGAATGGACCAAGCAGAGGGGTTGTTTGTGGCACTGAGCTAAATGATATAAGTAGTGGTGGAGTATTGCAGAGGCCTAGATCACACCATTTGTGAGTAAGACAATGACCTTTGCAGGGAAGCAATCTGTGACTTATTTCACTACCCTATGATAGATTTCACTGCCCAAAGGAAATAAAGTAGAAATGCAATGGTGATTTAGGTCTCCTATAAAACGTGAAATATCCTCTTGTCTTGTATTTTAGAACTCCATGCGTAGCATTAAGATCGTCAATTTTCACTGCATTGGGGAAAAATAACTATAAACTATAAAAACCTCAAAAATTTGTCACTGCGATGTCTAAAGTGCTCTTTTTTGCGTTCAATGGAAAGAAAAAGCCTTGGAGGGTTTAATAGGTTGGTTTCTCATTACCTCAACTTTCATATCGGTGAGAACATCTGCAGTGTTTTTTAATGCTTTGAGGGAAAACCAATATGTTGCTTTCTTGTTACTTCAGCTTTCATATTGACGAGAACTTCGATTGAGATTGAAAGTAAATCTAAAGTGCCCCATCCCATTAAAATTCTGCCATTGCAACATCTTTAGTGTTTTTTTTTTTTTTTGTTGAGTAAAAATAAAATAGATAATCATTTATACAATATATGCTTCAAATGTTAGAGGTAGTTTTTCAAACTATTGTTGGGATCTTATATATGCTTTGGGTAATTTTTTATGTGCCAAGGGAAGAAGTTAATTTTTTTAAATCAAGAACCTCTCTGATATTATTGCAAAGCTTTCAGCTTCGATCATGACAACATATAAAATCTTGATGTTTTTTTTGTAAGCTATTCTATTTGGAGTAATTTTTAGGGCATTATTTTCAATATTATGCTTTTGATCTTTCCAATTGTTGTTTGAATATTCTTTGGCATTCTTAAATCACAAGCCCTCTGATAGATAACATTTGATAGCTTTGGGTTGTGATTATATATGGCCACCTTTTTGAATGTGGAGGAAATTGTAGGATTATATTTTTAATTGTCTTTGAACGGGTAAAGTGAAGCTTTTTATTGTGTTGTGATGTGAATACAAAAACAATAAAACATAATTGCTTGTCAAAATAATATCTTGGGAAATAAGTTCAAATATTGAAATTTAACTATTTTTTTCAAAGGTTGGAGATTGAAAAGGTTTTTCTTAAGAGATGGATTAAGTGTTGGATGTTATGTGGTTGAGATTAGTGGAGAATAAAGGTAATTTGGGGTTGTAAAATAAAAATTTCATCGTTTAAGTTATGGGTATTTTTTATTTTAAAATTGAGTTTTGTAAAGTATGGTTTATTATACATCAACAAGATAAAAAGGTTGAGTTTTAATTTTGTTATGTAGTAGGTTTTTCATGCTTTGAGTTTGGTGGCATTGGTTGAATTGATGTAAGATTACAATGACATATTTTAAATGGTTTATGATTCAAGATGATTGAGCTTATTTTGGGTTTCTTTTGTTTTTGATAAAGTAGACTCCAGTCTTTGGGAGTAGTTTAGGGAAAACATTTTTTAGATGTAGATATCAAAAGTCACCTCAAAATAAATGGTTTATGATTCAAAATGATTGAGCTTATTTTGGGTTTCTTTTGTTTTTGATAAAGTAGACTCCAAGTCTTTTGGAGTAGTTTAGGGAAAACATTTTTTAGATGTAGATATCAAAAGTCACCTCAAAATTGTAAGGATCATCTCTAACAAAACCAAATTTCCATATAAATATATAAAATATTTTTAAATTAGTAAAATTATAATATTGACCATTTTCGAATTTTCATCGATACCAATTTTTTCCCTTTTCTAAATGCTCTTAAAAATGAGGGCTTGTTCTTTTGGTTTTCATTTTATGCCTTTTTTAAGTCTAATTTTATCATTTTTTATGTCAAAATTTTGTAAATTGAAATTTGATTTCATTTATATTTTTTATTGAGTGGAATATTTATTATTATAGAGTTACTAAAGTGTTTTAAATTGGGCATTATTATTGATATATGTTTTTATTTTGATGGTTGATTGTCTTATGGGTCTCGTTGAACATGGTCAGTCTAAGGTGTTAGGAGTTATTTTAATGTTTGGTTGCCTTGTTAGTGCATTTAATCATGATTTTTTGTGATCAATTTCTAATTTTTATGGTTATAAATGGTTTTATAACTATGAGTTGAAAAACCCATAGGATATTTTTGAGGGATGATCTTTTATTTTTTTAGTGTAGGATCATTTGTTGTAGATCCCTTCTTTTCTTGAATTTATTTCTCTAACCAATCAAATTGATTTATTTCATACTTTTCTAGCAAAGTAGTATAGGCTGTGTGTTGGTTACCCATTTTGATTTCTTTGATTTGACTTTTCAGTTTGATACATGCTTTGTAGAAAAATTGTGAATCAAGGTTCACATATGGTCTATAGATTATAGTTTTTAGTATTATATAATTTAAATAAAACTTAAAAGTGCCCTTTTCAATACAAAAAGTCTAATTATTTAATATCTTAAAATTAAAATAATCATGTCAAAATGAAGCCTAATTTGTTTAATAATTGACTTTTTCAATGCAAAAAACTATTTACTATATTAAAATTCTAATAAAGATGTCAAATTAAAATCAAACAATGTAATAGAAGAAACTTTTGCAGCCCCAAACACCTAATTTTTTAATATGGAATAAATCATTGACATAAGCCATTGGAAATTGTTGAAATTAAAATCTAACTATTGAATGGAAATGACCTCTTCAACCCAAAAAGACTAGTTATTTAATATAGAATAAATTATTGACATAAAGTATTTAAAATTGACTTTATATATGTTGAATATTTTTAGCATTATTCAAATTTTATTACTATATTGTCTAATTATGGATCCTTCACATCTATGTTTGGATCTGCATCCCTTCCCATCCAACAAAACTTTCAACCCTAGCTCTCCTTCCTCTACTCAATCTGACCTGATTAGATCCTAGGCCTTAGCCCACACTCACCGATGCCCAAGGTTAGAATCTCAGTGTTAAACAACTCATCATCCCTCAGATCTATCCTCTCGCTCAACATTGGTACATATCTAACTATCAACCCTAGCATCAACCATAGGAGGCACCCCAAACACCCCCACCTCCTTACATCCTGCCTCTCGTCCATTGCCTGAATAGTAAAAAATGGGCAAAAACCTAATGGTTCTGCTCTGAATCCTAAGGGTGCTTCTCGACTGACATCTGTCTCTTCCCCTATTATGATTGCACAACTCCTCTAGTAGATTGAATGTTATGGTAATGGAGGTTGAGGCTGGGCCTGTTAGATGCATACTAAGCTCTTTTGCGTATGTAGTCTCCTACGGGACTAACCCTACAGTGGAGTCCAAACCCCTCATCCTTGCATCTTCAAATCTAGTGGTAGTTTCTCATGAGGAAGAAACCAAGTAGGGGTTCAAACTAAAGGAATGCATCTCAACAATGTGTCTCCTATGTAGATTCATCGACTACTTGCCAAAGCTTTTGGATCTCCATGCTTGGATCTTGAAACATTGGCAGCCTCTTCTCTCAAGTAGTCTTGAAATTTACCCTTGCATAGAAGGTTTTTTTATTGCTACTTTTTGCAATGTTGAGGAAAGGCCAAGATTCTTAACCATTCATAGAGCATGAATCACCACCCCTTGGTCCTCAAAAATTGATCCCCTAACTTTAACCCCCTCAATGAACCTCTACATATCAAACCCATTTAGGTTGTTTGTCTATCCCATCTCCCCCAATATTTTTGGATTGAAACCAACCTGAAGGCTATAGGTAGAACTTTGGGTGAATTTTTATAAATGCACCTAGATACCGAATGCTTCTCTATCACTATCTTTGCTAAGATTTAGGTAAACATTGATACCTCTAATAGTCACCCTAGCTTGAATCTTGGGTTCAATATGACTAGACAAGTCCACGACCCATGACTAAGAATACTATTCACAATCGGTTTGTGCATTTTGGTTATAAAAATGTTTTTGCCCAAATTTTATAAATCCCATTAATGATAGCTTAGCGATGACTGAACGAAGTATTATAAATAGGAGGTCTTAGGGTCCATTCCCTAAGATGACCACTCTCTAATGTTGTTGCCACACTAATCTATGATAGTTAGTTACTCATGAAAAGTATCCATTGTAAAAGACTACCAACTCGATGTTCAATACAATAGAGATTGATATATGGATTGAAACTTGTGTTCAGTGTGACGAAACAAATCCATAGCTTATGGCTTGTAATACTATTCACCACTGGTTTGGACATTTCAATTATAAAAATATCTATATCCAAATTTTTTATCAATATCTTAAAAGACATATGAAACTCATTATGACTGTTAATTGTATTCTAGAAGTTATTAATGATTGTTGAATATTCTCAAAGTAGATAATAATGCACAATATACATGTGATATTACATGAGGATGTGGGCCCTCGATTGTGCCCCAAACTGATTTAAACTTAGAGGCTATCATATATTATAATTATTCTTTTAATTGACCTTTTGAACAAAAATACTAGTTATTTAATATAGAATAAATCATTGACATAAACTATTTGAAATTGATTGTATATGTATTAAATAATATTATTATTTAACTAAACTTGTCAACCCAAAATACAATTTACTATCTTAAAATTGTAATAAAGATGTCAAATTAAAATCTAACTATTTAATAAAAGAGACTTCTTCAACTTTTAAAAAAACCTAATTTTTAAAAATTGAATAAATCGTTGATAAGTTATTTGAAATTATTGAAATTAAAATCTAACTATTTAATAAAAATAACCTTTTCAATCTCGAAAAAAACTAGTTATTTAATATAGAATAAATTATTGACATAAACCATTTAAAATTGATTGTATATATGTTGAATAATATTACTATTATTTAATTAAATTTAAAATTTATTCTTTTCAACCTCAAAAAACTAATTATTTAATATTACAACTAAAAATATATAGAATAATATCCGATTTTAATTTTTTTAATAAAGATGTCAAATTAAAATCTATCTATTTAATGTGAACTTTTCAACTCAAAAAACCTAATTATTTAATAAAAATCACTTTTACAACCCAAAAATCATTCTATATAAAATAAATCTTTAATATAAAATAAATCATTGTTTAATTAAAACTTAAAAGTGTTCTTTTCAACCCCAGAAAAAATTAGTTATTAACTTAAAATTAAAATATATATTTTTTTAAACCATTTAATATCTTAAAATTCAAATAAACATGACAAATTGAAACATTAACTATTTAATAAATAACTTTTTCAATGCAAAAACTAATTAAAACCTACTTATTTAGCATTTTAAAATAAAAACAAAAATATCAAATAAAACCCTAATTAATCTAATTGTTTAATATATATAACTTAATTGTTTAATATCTTAAAATAAAAATAAAGTGATTGTTTAATATTTTGAAATAAAAATAAAGATATTTTAAAATAATTGTTTAATATCCTAAAATAAAAATAAACATGACAAATTGAAACATTGACTATTTAATAAATAACTTTTTCAATGCAAAAACTAATTAAAACCTACTTATTTAGCATTTTAAAATAAAAACAAAAATATCAAATAAAACCCTAATTAATCTAATTGTTTAATATATATAACTTAATTGTTTAATATCTTAAAATAAAAATAAAGTGATTGTTTAATATTTTGAAATAAAAATAAAGATATTTTAAAATAATTGTTTAATATCCTAAAATAAAAATAAAGATGTCAACAAATTGAACCCTGATTTATTATTGAAATGTAATTGTTTGATAAATGTCCTTTCCAATATAAAAAGTAATTAAAACTTAACAAATTGAAACCTAGTAATTGTTTAATATGTAACATTTTCAACTCAAAAAATTATTTAAAAAAAAACTAATTAAAATTTAAAAAATTTAATATTTTAAAATTAAAATAAACCTTAATATTTTAATATTTTGAGATTATAAATATGACAAATTAAAACTTAACCATCTTTAATGTGTAATATTTTCAACCAAAAAAATAATTAAATTTAATTGAAGTGACCTTTTCAATTAAAAAAACATAATTAATAAAAATAACATTTTCAACCATTAACTAAAACCTAACTGTTTAATAAAAGTGATCATTCCAACGCAAAAAAATTATTTAATAAAAGTAACAATTTCAAATTTTAAATTTTTTAATTATTTAATACGGAATTAATTATTTAATATAAAATAAATCATTGACATAAACTATTTGAAATACTATTATTTAATTAAAACTTGAAATTTAATTGCGGTAATGTGAAAAGGCACACTCAAATACTATTTTTATGACCATAGCAGAAGAAGGTTACTGACCCTGACATAAAAAAAAATGATGATTATTATAAAAAAACGACACCATCACAGAATAAGGTAAGGACCAAAAATTAAAATGATAAAAAAATAAAGTAAGAATAAAAACATGTAGATTATAATAGTAACAAAGCTCTCTTCATAGAGAAGGAACACCTGTTAATAGAAATATAATTAGCGTCTTAGCATGAAAGATATGTGCCAAAGGAAGTCTCCTAAGTTTTTTGAAAAGTAAGAATTAATGTGAAAATGCCAAATCAGTGTTTTTATGTCACAAGTTATTATGAATTTCACTTCAAAAATCATTCGATCACAATTCAGATTTAGTTACAAATATGAATTTACCAATATAAAGGTTATGTTACATCATATTTATTACTCATAGTTCAGATACAATTATTTGTTTGTTTACTGATTGACAATAAATCAATTCACACAATAACAATGCAGTCATTGCATGAACACAGCTGGTAAGGGACAAACAAAGCAATGCAATCATATGCACTTAATGATGACAGACTGTAACACGATTGAAATATATCAGATCTACACATTTGTGTCGTTTATCAAAGATTCATATCCAGAATGCACATTAAAATACCATTGGGTGCCCTGTTTGGAATGGATTAAGATAAACATCAGCAATCTAACCCTTTTAAAGAATTTAAACTTTGAAAAAAATCTTTCAATAAAGCTCTAAATCTGTAGGAAAAACAGTCTAGTTGGAGGTGTAAAAGGGGCAGCCCTCTATCCCTATCTTATAGTCTCCACATTTTTTTATTTTTTATTTTTTTGGGTGAAATGGCGCCTTCAAAAGCCCTCCTAAGAGTTCTGCAGGGTCGTAGTTTACTCGTACTTGACAGTTTACAGAATAAACCCCGAAAAAGAAAAAAATCTTTGCAATCGAAACCCTAATATAACGAAACATACAGATCTAATATAAATAGACAGCCACAAACATGCTCTCCAATCTCTGAATAAATTTCCTTAAAAACTCTTCACTAGCCACAAACACAACCCCTACATTGTCCTTAGAAAAAATATTAAAAGTTATAAAGTAAACCCTAATAACTCATTCGCTTTTAAATCTATTAACCTCCATGAACACCATGACACCCCATCGACTGACCACAATCCCTTATAAGCCCTAGCTATCCCCTTTACTGAAAAGCACAAACCCTAAAAATCCAATGTTTTCATACAGCAAAAGATATTAAAAATCTGTACACACACAAAGAATACAAAAAAAAACTACCTTCAAAACCGATTGGAATTCATCTGCATAAAAA
Organism: Torreya grandis; assembly: GCA_037957365.1. NCBI lineage: Eukaryota > Viridiplantae > Streptophyta > Pinopsida > Cupressales > Taxaceae > Torreya > Torreya grandis. The sequence goes on from JARHVA010000308.1 coordinate 429,685, forward strand.
ACAAACTGAAAACCCAGACCATAGAAACCATTTAACTCCAGTGTTACCGAAAAAAGCAGTGACAAAAATAATATCTCATAAACCTAAATAATTAACGTAACTCCAAAGACAAAAGCATAAACTGCATACCTGTAAATAACATTCTTGATAAATCGCCGAAGAGGAACAAAACGAAGCTCTATGTAAGCAGAATTTTATTTATAGCCGCTGGATGAGACCACCGCCCTCTTCAACACGTATGCCGACGGCCACACATCGACACATCATCGCTTACATAGCTGTTTTCAACCTACAGAAGGCAGAATGACAGGAACATCATGAAAAGATTTCCAGACGAATTTTTGGTGCGTTCCTCCCAGTAACAATGCCTCCTGTGGAACAAAGATTTCCCTGACTTGTAGATTAAAAGAAGGGGTAAAATAAAATCGAACTCACCTTACTTGTACCATGTTCTATCGAAGCAGTTGCCACATCCATTTTTCGATATGCTTATCCTGGTAGAAGATATTGATGGTGCCCATACAAACAACAACAAAAAAAACGAAAATAAAACAAACAAATAAAACCATGTTAGAAAGTCAAGTTAATTGGAGATAATTTCTCCCACCTCCCTCCTTTATCATGCAAGCTGTTAAGCATCAGTTAGTAAACTGACAGTTAGGATTCAGTTAGATAACAATCAGTTAGATATGAGTTTGTTTGAACAAGCAGTTAGTTAAGTAGTTGAAGCTAATAATAGATGAGTCTATTTTCAGTTATTGTTTAGTATTTAATTCTATTTAAAGACCCTATGGGCGCACATTGTAATCAAGGGAAATTAGAAGATGAATAGAATTGTTTTTCTCAAGATTGCTGTAGCTTTCTGAGTTCTGAGTTAATAGTTCTTGTTTTCTTGTTTATTTTCTATTCATAATTCTCCTTCAAATTGGTATCAGAGCGCAGGTTGTGGCAGAAGAGCGCAGGTTAGAAAGAGAAAACCCTGGTTAGAAAAGCAGCCAGCAAGGGGAGCGAAGCAGTCGGGTGAAGGAAAAGCGCAGGTATTGCCAGCAGGCAGCGCAGAGACCGACATCGGCAGTTATAGACCGACATCGGCCGACCCCAGACCAAAAAGTGACCGACGACGGCAGAAAGAACCGACGTCGGCGATTTCAGCGACCGACCTCGGCAGTGTAACCGACGGCGGTGACTGTGTGTCAGAAACAGTGACCAGAAAGTCATTCAAGCTTAAGAAATGGCAGCATCTAACAGTATTTCACAGCCTCAAATTCCCGTTTTTGATGGTAAGAATTATGATTTTTGGGCAATTAAGATGCGAACTTTATTTTGCTCACAAGATGTATGGGATTTGGTAGAAAGTGGTTTTGTAGAACCGCAGGATGAGGCAGCCCATCTGGGGTTAAATCAAGCACAAAAGGACCACCTTAAAGAGAACAGAAAGAAAGATGCAAAAGCCTTATTTATAATCCAACAGGGATTGGATGAATCGATATTTTCCAGAGTTGCAGCAGCAATGCGATCCAGACAGGCATGGAAAATCTTGGAGACCACTTATAGAGGTAATACGAAGGTAAAAATTGCTAAATTGCAATCTCTAAGAAGAACTTTTGAAAATTTGCAAATGAATGAATCAGAATCAATAGATCAGTTTATGGGTCAAGTTTTGAATATAGTGAATCAGCTTAGATCTAATGGAGAAACGATAACAGATCAGAAGATTATAGAGAAAGTACTCAGATGTTTACCCAGTAAATTTGATGCTATAGTTGTAGCTATTGAAGAAACTAAGGATTTGGAACAATTATCTGTAGATGAATTAATGAGTTCTTTGTTAACACATGAATCCAGAATGAATAGGAATAACTCTTCTCTAGAGAATGCATTCAAGTCACAGGTATCAGTTGGCAGAGGAAGAGGAAGAGCCAGGTCAAGCTTCAGAGGAAGAGGCAGAGGCAGATATGGAAAGAACAATTCAGAGGAAGATGAGAACAATAATAAAAACTACAGTAGTAGAGGAAACTACAACAACAGAGGACGTGGTCACAACCACTCACAGCAAGGTTCTCAAAGGTTTGATAAATCTAATGTTCAATGTTATTATTGCAAGAAATATGGTCATTATGCTAGTGACTGCAGAAATAAACCAGGATATGTGTACAATCAGAATGCTAATTACACAGATGAATCTAGTTCTAATTTCGGAAGCATGTTTCTTACTTGTAATGTTACTCAAGAAAAGGCTAAAGATATTTGGTTTTTAGACAGTGGATGCAGTAATCATATGACAAGAAATAAAGAATTTTTTGCTAGTCTTGATGATTCTATAAGATCAGAAGTGAAACTAGGAAATGATATCACAGTCGATGTCATGGGTAAAGGTGTCATAAATGTTTTGGCCAAGAATGGTGAAAGAAGATTTATACCTGATGTTTATTTTGTACCTAGATTAAAACATAATCTTTTGAGTGTTGGTCAGTTAGTGCAGAAAGGTTACAGAGTATCTTTTATGGATAATGTCTGCACAATATTGGACAAGGTTCCAAGTGACAGGTTGATAGGAAAAGTGGAGATGACCAAGAATCGCATGTTCCCTCTTCATATTCAGTGCATCCAAGGAGAAGAAGAAGCTCACTACAAATCCATACAGCTAGATCAATCATGGTTATGGCACTTAAGGTACGGACACTTACATTTTGGAGCTTTAAATTTGTTACAGAAGAAAAATATGGTGAAGGGTTTACCACCAATAGAACAGCCAGGAAGTTCATGTGACAGTTGTATTCTGGCAAAACAGCATAGAGAGAGTTTTCCAGTAGGAGGCTCATATAGAGCTAAGGTAATATTGGAGTTAGTCCATAGTGATTTATGTGGACCAATGCAAACTCCATCATTTGGAGGTAGTACTTATTTTCTAACATTCATTGATGACTTTAGCAGAAAGACTTGGATCTACTTTCTCAAAAACAAATCTGAAGCATTTGGAAAGTTTAAAGAATTCAAGGCAATGGTTGAAAAGCAGAGTGGCCGATATATCGAGGTACTCAGATCTGATAGAGGAGGTGAATATATGTCTAATCAATTTCAAGATTTTTGCAGATATCATGGAATCAAAAGACAGTTGACTACAAGGTACACACCACAGCAGAATGGTGTAGCAGAAAGAAAGAACAGAACAATCATGGAAATGGCAAGAAGCATGTTGAAAGCTAAACACTTGTCAAATGAATATTGGGCAGAAGCAGTAGCTTGTGCAGTGTATATTCTGAACAGAAGCCCAACAAAGAGTGTCAGAGATCGAATTCCACAAGAAGCATAGAATGGTAAGAAATATAGTGTATATCATTTCAGAATTTTTGGTTGTGTAGCATATTCTCTTATACCATCTAAATTGAGAAAGAAACTTGATGACAGAGGTGAGAAATGCATTTTTATTGGATATTCTGAAGAATCAAAGGCATATAAGTTATATAACCCAGTTTCAAAGCAAGTGATTATTAGCAGGGATGTTGAATTTAAGGAAGCAGAAGCATGGGATGGTAGCACCATCATTGTTGGGGCACCAATTCCACAGGATGAAGAAGTTTCTGAAGAACAAAATTTGCAAGGTGGACAATCCTCTACACAAACAGGTACAAACACTCCAGCAAGAACCCCCAAGAGGTTTGAACAAGGTGAATCTAGTCATGCATGTCACCCTACTCCAAATTCACAAGTAAGTGATGAATCAGATCCAACTCTTGCTACTTTAAGAGCAAGATTTAAAGGTAAGAAGATGAGAAGTTTAAATGAGATTTACAATCAAGAAGAAGAAAAATTAGATTTGGTTTCAAATTTTGCTCTTTTCACTCATGACCCTATGTCTTATGAAGAAGCAGTGAATGAGGAACATTGGCTAAAAGCAATGGATGAAGAATTGAATGCTATTGAAAGAAATCAAACATGGGATCTAACTACTCTACCTGAAGGTAAGGATTGTATTGGAGTTAAATGGGTTTATAAGACTAAATTTGATGCAGATGGAAATGTTGAAAAGCACAAAGCAAGGTTAGTTGCAAAAGGTTTTGCACAAGAACATGGAGTGGACTATAATGAAACATTTGCACCAGTTGCTAGATTGGATACTGTAAGAATGGTATTATCCATAGCTGCTCAAAATAATTGGTATGTATATCAAATGGATGTGAAATCAGCTTTTTTGAATGGATTTCTAGATGAAGAAGTATATGTGAAACAGCCCACAGGTTATGAAGTTCAAGGACATGAAGAAAAAGTTTACAAATTGAAGAAAGCTCTTTATGGTCTTAAGCAAGCACCAAGAGCATGGTATAGCAGGATAGATTCTTATATGATAAGCAAAGGATTCAGCAGAAGCGATAGTGAGCCTACTTTGTACACAAAAATCAGCAAAGAAGGTCAAATTTTAATTGTGTGTTTATATGTTGATGATTTGATTTTTACTGGAAATTTGTCTGTAGACACTTTTAAATCAGCAATGAAGAATGAATTTGAAATGACAGATTTGGGATTAATGAAGTATTTTTTGGGAATAGAAGTTGAACAATCAGAGAAAGGAATATTTATCTGTCAAACAAAGTATGCAAAGGATGTGTTAAAAAGATTTAAGATGCTGAATTGTAAACCAGCACCTACACCAGTTGCTACAGGGACTAAACTTAGCAAAGAAGACAAAGGATCCAATGTTGATTCTACAATATTCAAAAGGCTAGTTGGTAGTTTGATGTATCTTACAGCTACTAGACCAGATATCAGTTATGGGGTTAGCTTAATCTCAAGATTCATGGAGTCACCAAAAGACTCACATTGGCAAGTTGGAAAAAGGATATTAAGATATGTGGCAGGAACTACAGATTATGGAATTTTATATTCCACAACTAACGATTTTAGTTTGATTGGTTTTACAAATAGTGATTTTGCAGGTAGCGTTGATGATAGGAAGAGTACTTCTGGACATGCCTTTATTTTAGGCAAAGGTGTGGTCACATGGGCATCCAAAAAGCAGCCTATAGTGACACTTTCATCAGCTGAAGCAGAGTATGTTGCAGCCACATCAGCAGCATGTCAAGCAACATGGATGAGAAGAATATTGAAAGATTTATTACAGGCACAGAAAGAGTCAACACCAATCTTCTGTGATAACAAATCAGCAATCGCTTTATCGAAAAATCATGTGTTTCACAAGAGGAGCAAGCACATAGATACAAGATTTCACTTTATCAGAGAATTAGTGAATAATGGAGAAATCCATCTAGATTTTTGCAGATCTGAAGATCAACTAGCAGATATATTTACAAAGGCATTACCAAAAGAGACCTTTGATTATTTGAGACAAAATTTAGGCATTGTAAATGCTAAAATTGTAAGTGGTAGAAATTAAGGGGGAGTGTTAGAAAGTCAAGTTAATTGGAGATAATTTCTCCCACCTCCCTCCTTTATCATGCAAGCTGTTAAGCATCAGTTAGTAAACTGACAGTTAGGATTCAGTTAGATATGAGTTTGTTTGAACAAGCAGTTAGTTAAGTAGTTGAAGCTAATAATAGATGAGTCTATTTTCAGTTATTGTTTAGTATTTAATTCTATTTAAAGACCCTATGGGCGCACATTGTAATCAAGGGAAATTAGAAGATGAATAGAATTGTTTTTCTCAAGATTGCTGTAGCTTTCTGAGTTCTGAGTTAATAGTTCTTGTTTTCTTGTTTATTTTCTATTCATAATTCTCCTTCAAACCAGACATATACGAAAAACGAACAACACTACAGAATAACACAAAACAGGGCTTACACAACATACTACACAATACACAAATTGAGCATCCAACAATATACACTCCACAAATCGGTGGCTCTGTACCTTCCTTAATACTTGATTTAGTTTTACCGTTGAAAAATGCGATTTTATGCCTGGATCTTCACGCTCATTTTTTTTTTTAAAATTTTTATTCCTACCTTAAAATCTGAGGCTCCATCTGCTGCTTTATTACTTAACATTCACGCCACCGCCACTAAACAATTTCACGGCTTTTTGTTTTTTTAATCTATCCGTTAATTTGTGTAAAATTTTCTTAATTTTAAATATTAATTTGGTAAAATATATTATATTTTTTATTTTTATTTTTTTTGAAAAGTTCATTTTAACATATTTTTATTAGTTAATAATTAAGGACATGATACTTTATTAGGTAAATTTAACTATTATTAAATTGAAGAAAAATAAATGTCATATTTATTAAAAAAATATCTATTGTTTTTAAAATAGTCGTATTAGTCCACCTACATCTATTAAATATAAAATGGTGAGGTCAAACGTGCACATTGTCTAGAGTTAATGACAACCCTGCTTAAACATTTGGCATTCATGCAATATATCAGCGTATATAAATTCTTATGGATCAAGGAATGGACCAAGCAAAGGGGTTGTTTGTGGCACTGAGCTAAATGATATAAGTAGTGGTGGAGTATTGCAGAGGCCTAGATCACGCCATATGTGAGTAAGACAATGACCTTCATAGGGAAGCAATCTTAGACTTATTTCACTACCCTATGATAGATTTCACTGCCCAAATGAAATAAAGTAGAAATGCAATGGTGATTTAGGTCTCCTATAAAATGTGAAATATCCTCTTGTCTTGTATTTTAGAACTCCATGTGTAGCATTAAGATCATCAGTTTTCACTGCATCGGGGAAAAATAACTATAAACTATAAAACACCTCTAAAATTTGTCATTGCAATGTCTAAAGTGCTTTTTTTTGCGTTCAATGGAAAGAAAAAGCCTTGGAGGGTTTAGTAGGTTGGTTTTTGATTACCTCAACTTTCATATTGGTGAGAACATCTGCAGTGTTATTTATTGCTTGGAGTGAAAACTAATAGGTTGCTTTCTTGTTACTTCAGCTTTCATATTGGCGAGAACTTTGATTGAGATTGAAATTAAATCTAAAGTACCCCATCCCATTTAAAATCTGCCATTGCAACATCTTAAGTGTTTTTTTTTTTTTGGCATTCAAAATAAAATAGATAATCATTTATACAATATATGCTTCAAATGTTAGAGGTAGTTTTTCAAACTATTGTTGGGATCTTATATATGCTTTGGTTAATTCTTTATGTGCAAAGGGAAGAAGTTAATTTATTTTATTTTATTTTTTTATCAAGAACCTCTCTGATATTATTGCAAAGCTTTCAGCTTCGATCATGATGACATATAAAATCTTAATGTTTCTTTTGTAAACTTTTCTATTTGGAGTAATTTCTAGGGCATTATTTTCAACATTATGCTTTTGATCTTTCTAATTGTTGTTTGAATATTCTTTGCCATTCTTAAATCAAAAGCCCTCTGATAGGAAACATTTGATAGCTTTGGGTTGTGATTATATATGGCCACCTTTTTGAATGTGGAGGAAATTGTAGGATTATATTTTTAATTGTCTTTGACGGGTAAAGTGAAGCTTTTTATTGTGTTGTGATGTGATACAAAAACAATAAAACATAATTGCTTGTCAAAATAATATCCTGGGAAATAAGCTCAAATTTTGAAATTTAATTATTTTTTTTGAAGGTTGGAGATTGAATAGGTTTTTCTTAAGAGATGGATGAAGTGTTGGATGTTATGTGGTTGAGATTAGTGGAGAATAAAGGTAATTTGGGGTTGTAAAATAAATATTTCATCTTTTAAGTTATGGGTATTTTTTATTTTAAAATTGAGTTTTGTAAAGTATGGTTTATTATACATCAACAATATAAAAAGGTTGAGTTTTAATTTTGTTATGTAGTAGGTTTTTCATGCTTTGAGTTTGGTGGCATTGGTTGAATTGATGTAAGAGTACAATGACATATTTTAAATGGTTTATGATTCAAGATGATTTGAGCTTATTTTGGGTTTCTTTTGTTTTTGATAAAGTAGACTCCAAGTCTTTGGGAGTAGTTTAGGGAAAGCATTTTTTAGATGTAGATAACATAAGTCACCTCAAAATTGTAAGGATCATCTCTTACAAAACTAAATTTCCATATAAATATATAAAATATTTTTAAATTAGTAAAATTATAATATTGACCATTTTCCAATTTTCATCGATACCAATTTTTTCCCTTTTCAAAATGCTCTTAAAAATGAGGGCTTGTTCTTTGGGTTTTCGTTTTATGCCTTTTTAAAGTTTAATTTTATCATTTTTTATGTCCAAATTTTGTAAATTGAATTTTGTTTTCATTTATATTTTTTATTGAGTGGAAGATTTATTATTGTAGAGTTACTAAAGTGTTTGAAATTGGGCATTATTATTGATATATGTTTTTATTTTCATGGTTGATTGTCTTATGGGTCTCATTGAACATGGTCAGTCTAAGGTGTTTGGAGTTATTTTAATGGTTGGTTGCCTTGTTAGTGCATTTAATCATGATTATTTGTGATCAATTTCTAATTTTTATGGTTATAAATGGTTTTATAACTATGAGTTGAAACACCCATAGGCTATTTTTGAGGGATGATCTTTTATTTTTTCGGTGTAGAATCATTTGTTGTAGATCCCTTCTTTTCTTGAATTTATTTCTCCAACCAATCAAATTGATTTATTTCATACTTTTCTAGCAAAGTAGTATAAGATGTGTGTTGGTTACCCATTTTGATTTCTTTGATCTTATTTTTTGGTTTGATACATGCTTTGTATAAAAATTGTGAATCAAGGTTCACATATGGTCTATAGATTACAATTTTTAGTATTATATAATTTAAATAAAACTTAAAAGTGCCCTTTTCAATACAAAAAGTCTAATAATTTAATATCTTAAAATTAAAATAATCATGTCAAAATGAAGCCTAATTGTTTAATAATTGACTTTTTCAATGCAAAAAACTATTTACTATATTAAAATTCTAATAAAGATGTCAAATTAAAATCGAACAATGTAATACAAGAAAAATTTTCAGCGCCAAAAACCTAATTTTTTAATTTGGAATAAATCATTGACATAAGCCATTTGAAATTATTGAAATTAAAATCTAACTATTGAATGCAAATGACCTCTTCAACACAAAAAGACTAGTTATTTAATATAGAATAAATTATTGACATAAACAATTTAAAATTGACTTTATATATGTTGAATATTTTTAGCATTATTCAAATTTTATTACTATATTGTCGAATTATGGATCCTTTACATCTATGTTTGGATCTACATCCCTTCCCACCCAACAAAACTTTGAACCCTAGCTCTCCTTCCTCTACTCAATCTGACCTGATTAGATCCTAGCCCTCGGCCCACACTCACTGATGCCTAAGGTTAGAATCTTAGTGTTAAACAACTCATCGTCCCTCAGATCTATCCTCTCACTCAACATTGCTACATATCTAACTATTAGCCATCGCATCAACCATATAATTTAACCATAGGAGGCACCCTAAACACCACCACCTCCTTGCATCCTGCCTCTTGTGCATCACCCAAATAGTAAAAAATGGGCAAAAACCTAATGGTTGTGCTTCCCAACTGGGATCTGTCACTTCCCCTATTATGATTGCACCCCATCCTCTAGTAGATGGTATGTTATGGTAATGGAGGTTGAGTCTGGGCCTATTAGATGCAAGATAAGCTCTTTTCCTGATGTAGTCTCCCACGGGGCTAACCCTACAGTGGAGTCCAAACCACTCGTCCTTGCATCTCCAAATCCAGTGGTAGTTTTTGATGAGGAAGAAACCAGGTAGAGGTTCAAACTAAAGGAATGCATCTCAACAAAGTGTCTCATATGTAGATTCATCGACTAGTTGATGAAGCTTTTAGATCTCCATGCCTGAATCTTGAAACATTGGCAGCCTCTCCTCTCATGTAGTCTTGAAATTTACCCTTGCACAGAAGGTTTTTTTATTACTACATTTTGCAATGTTGAGGAAAGGCCAAGATTCTTAACCATTCATAGAGCCTGAATCACCACCCCTTGGTCCTCAAAAATTGATCCCCTAACTTCAACTCCCTCAATGAACCTCTACGTATCAAACCCATTTAGGTTGTTTGTCTATCCCATCTCCCCCTGTATTTTTGGACTGAAACTAGCCTGAAGGCTATAAGTAGAACTTTGGGTGCATTTTTACAAATGCACCTAGATACTGACTACTTGTCTATCACTATCTTTGCTAAGATTTAGGTAAATATTGATACCTCTAATAATCACCCTAGCTTGAATCTTGTGTTCAATACGATTAGACAAGTCCATGACCCATGACTAAGAATACTATTCACCATTGGTTTGTGCATTTTTGTTATAAAAATGTTTTTGCCCAAATTTTATAAATCCCAATGATGATAACTTAGC
>JARHVA010000308.1:445000-450000 GCA_037957365.1 Torreya grandis
ATTATTAAGTTAAGATATGGACATTTGTGGATATGTTGTAGACACTGGAAGTCATCTTGATGATAGTTATATGGATTTTATATATTTAATCAGACATAAATATTCCTTGGTGATCATTTATATTAGGCTATACCTTCCATATGAGTAGCAACGTATTTAACATGCATTATGTGATATTAATTCTTATATTTCTCTATGTTTATGACTTAGTGATATGTTGGTGGATTTTAAGTAGGAATGAAATTGTAATAAGGTTTTCAATGGAACAACTGAACTCTAGTGTCTTTAACTTTGTATTATATGATAAATAAGATGGTGTTGTCTTATGGTATGCTGAAACATATAGATGTTTTACATTTCCTTAGTGGAGTTGTGCTTATGTAGTTAAATTTCATGATAGATATTATATGATGTCATTTTCACGAAATTGAATTCCTAATTAACATATGGACTTATCTCTTGGTTATGATGGTAGTATGAAAATAGATAACTTTATTAAGAGGTATTAAATTACTTTTCAACATATTGGTAATGGTTTGGAATTGGGATTAAACCAATACTTATAGACAATAATATAACCCAGTTGTATGAAGGCATATCCCCTGTTGTTATTTTATTATGACATTTGATGAGTTTATGGTTGCATGGATTATAGCCTTGGTTGAAATAAATAGTTATACTTGATTTATGCAAATAGTTTTTTCATGGTGATATAAGGCATTCCTTTTTGGTAGCGTGTTACTAAACACATGGTCTTATCATGGTATAATCTTTCTGAAAATGAGATGTTACAAATAGTTATGCAAATAGTTCTTGTCGATTTAAGCAATATGTTTTATTATTATATTATATCAATGAATTTTAGAGGTCATATTATCATTTAAAAGAGATTAATTCTATTGATTAGGTAATGAAGTAAGGTAGATTAATGCTCTTCATATGTGGACCCAAATTATGGATTATGAGTTATACCATTAATGGTGTCATAGAGATTTGGATATATAACATGTTTTCTAAAAGTCTAGTAATTTAGACATTTATAATGGACCTCTTTATTAATAGATTTTGGTTATATTGTCATTAATGTTTTTATGAGAATTGATGGTAATTAGTTTGTAGATGTGTGTGCTTAAATGTATAAGTGTACATTATCAATTATCTATTTGGTATACCGTGTGTTGTGATTATTAGGATGCGAATAACCCTTATGTTTCATAAATAATTTTGGAATAAGGACAAGTATTAATAGGTTATATAAACCTTTAAGTTAACACATAATGATATTATTAAACAATCTATCTAGGTAATGATTCATGAATTCATACTTTTCCTTAACAAACACATAAATCATTGCCTGATACTAATTAAATAATGAACTTGTGTGGTCTTACACATGTTATTTGACTGGAATAAATACCTATGTTTATTAATTAACATGGGAGCATAAATCAAGGACAATTAAGCAATATTTAGGTGTGAGAACCCTATGATTCACTCATAAGATGGTGATATTGTAGCATGATAAGTTACCTTGTAGCATGTGTAGTAATTGATTTTCAAATGCCACTTGTATGCTTAGGTATTAGGATGTTCACATGTATGATGTCATCTAACCTAAGCTCAGTTCATGGTGCCTCATTTAGTTAATGAATATAATTCTTTCTTCCTTGAGTTTCATCCCATTTATGTGGCCATCATCTGTTAATGGAACAAAGGTGTAATGTTTTCCTACAAGAGCTTTGATCATGATATGGTGATCTATGGGGGTAGGACATGTAGTAGTCTTCCTTGGGTGTTTCCATCAAAGGGTCTTGGATTAGGTGTTTAGCAATGTATTAGAGATCTTCACTCACCAATCTCATGATATGATAAGACTTATCTAATCTTCACTCACCGATCTCATGATATGATAAGACTTATCTAATCAAGTTAGTAAGTTAGACCCTTATATTCAATCATTGGTCTATGCATTAGTAATGTACTTCTATCATATCCTATTCACTTATCTAGCAATTGGATAACCAAAAATTCTTCGATTTGCTCATGATTATAGCCTTATCCATTTGAGACTCTGAGATGTTGGTTGTGGGTACTAGTACTACTTGTATAGTTTTCAATGAGATGTATTACACTACATTTATTTTATGCAGTGGCACATTTTAATGTTTCATTGTGTATTTTGATAGATAACTTAATTTTTTTAGGTTGTTTCATCTGGTATTAAAGGTTGTGCTTAAAAGTTTTTCTGAGTTGGACACATTGCACTAATTTTTGGCATGTGCTTGAAAGACTAGTTGAGTTTTTATTTAGTTGTTCATACCCTTGCAAGGCATTGTGTTTATGTAATATACTTGGGTGGGTATGGATACACATAGTATATATGTACATGACCTTATGGAGGCTTATTTGTCTAAAGTGTGTGCATGCCTTATGGGGGATGAATGCCACCTATATGCCTATGTTGTCTTGATAATACTTAAAGGAAACCTTGTATGATAGGGTGAATACTAAACCTTGGCTAGAGTTATATGCCTTGTGTACACTAATATATGTCTTAATTGATTAATGAGGCTATGTCATGAACCCTATGAAGTAACTTAGTCCCTTAGATGACTTAAATAGTACTTTAATTAGTGATTTGATTATGCAAGCATGAAGTATTATAAATTCTTGTATTATGGAATATGTGTGTGTGCACATGCAAAAATTGATAAATTTCTACATGTAATGTTGTGATGCTTACATGTGGCTTTGTTTGGGTCAACCCTTCCCTCATCAATTGTGTTTAGAGAAAGAATCACTAGTAAATCATTGACTTGTATGGGCAAGTCAATGGAAGATTGGTGATCATTGATTCACCATAAAATTGAGTAAATTATGTTTGATATCTATTGTAGACTTGTATGAGAGAGTCATCAATAGATGCTTAGAACATCTTGACCTTGGAAAGACCAAGGATTGAGCTCAAATCTAGAGAGCTACATAGGGTAATGGTGTCAAATTTACTTAGAGAAACTAGTATTAAGATCTTGATATTATTTATGTACTCAGTCTCTTTGAGTTAAATAGAGGAGTATGTGGCTTTGTAACTCCAAGGGATTGAAAATAAATAAGTGTGTAGAGATGTTCATTTCTTGTTCGACATTTATGATGATGTTTTATTCATATATGTGTTTACATTGGTGATGGTTATTTGATCATGGATATGTTGATTTTCATGATGACCATGGATATTCTATATTTATGGGGATGTTTATTTGATTCTAGCTGAGTTATGCATTTAAGAGGATGCTTAATTGAAAGCCTAGTTATGTTTTGATACTCATGGATGTCTATTGTGATATAGATATGCCCGCATCTATGAGGATGTTTATTATGAGCTTGGTTAAGATTGTTGATTGTGAGAAATTATAACTCCCCCGGTAGTGTTTTAGCATTCACCCATCCCTTTGCCAAGTCCACCCTTTCTCAAAAGTGAGGTTGCATCAATGCAAGCATTACTATTTAACCTTTGACATGTTAGATTAAGTCAACTAGAGGAGTACGTAATGTAAGATTTTTTATGGAATAATGAGATAATCCCTCAATGGCAATTAATAGCTTGCATGAGTAAGCTATCCATTGATGTTGAGGTACAATATCTTGGGAGGTCCAAGGTTGCAGCTTGAGCTTGGAGGGTCTAGTAGGTGTGTGTGACTAGCTTGTTTGGGCAAGTTAGAGAGTTTTAGGGATCTCTTATTATTATTATTATTATTATTATTATTATTTGGCCTGAGCCATCTATTAATGGTGTATAAACATTGTTGGTAAATGTTTTAAAACTCATGGAGATAGATTTTAGGCTTGTTGGAATACAAACTTCCTAGAAAGAAGGTGATGAAGATTTGAGGTCTCTAAGACTGATATATATTAGTGTCATGTGGATGACATCTAGACATTAGGTGATCTAATGGGAGTCATGGACCCTTGTGCTTCACCATCACATGTGTTGATTGTCATGATGTGAAAGTACCTTGTCATAGTTGTTGAACACCTAAGTCATGTATATGTTATCTCTTTCATGTGATTCCTCCTTGTATGAAAAACTATTATGTGTTGTATAATTAGTACTTTTTATTGATCTTGTTAAATCATATAAAATTGTGCCTTTATTATACTTGTGCATATGGTTGACCTTGTGGACTTTCACATGCTTGTTTTGATACCAACCTTCTTGTGTAAAATTTTACATTTCATTGAATATTTCAAATCATGTAAATTTATGTATTTTAAACCCTATGTGTATGTAGTTAACCTTGTGGTTTTTCATTTTATCTTCTTGACATCAACATTGTTGTATGATAATTTTTCATTCATGGTCATATGTTGTAAACAATTAAATGTGTGAATAATGTCAAAATTACTTGTGTAAAGTAATATTTCCCCCTTTTAAAATAAATCATGTGAACTTTACTTTGATCTATGAATTTTAAAAATTATTTCATGTATATTTTATGTGCATATATTGGAATAAATATGATTTGTGTTGTTAACATTATTGGTATGTGGTAATATGGTCATACACCACTCATGTGATGTGTTTTTCAACTTGAAACCTACTTTTATTTGATTGAATTTGCCAATGTTTGATGTCTTACTGTGTTGTCTAATCATGTATTGGCTACTTTATCATTGAGTATTGGTACATGTATGAGGTGGAGGGTAGAGAAACACTACATCCATTATGATTTTGAACAGGTATGGGTCAAGAAGTGGAGTCTCTCATAGACTAAAATTTCACTTTTTCTCTTTGCATGAGTAGCCACTTGGTTCATTAAGAGTGTGCATCACATGTGCCACAAGTTGGCTATAGAATATTAGTGCATAATGTTCACTTTATGCATTTAGAATTATTTTAGTCACCTCTTGAAGGTTGTGGGAAAAGCAACCATTGTGAGTTTTTATTCTTTTACCCTTGTGAAACATTAATTGGTCATGTAGACTTGTATATTTATGCAAAT
>JARHVA010000308.1:455000-542500 GCA_037957365.1 Torreya grandis
GGCCATGGTAAATGCAAGTCAATTTAAATTTTGTCAACAAATGTCATGCCTTTCTATCTCTTAATTCAATTGAGTTTATGTAGCTCTTGCGAGTTGGTTCCATTGAATTAATTACTTTACACTCGACTAAGCTTCTAGGGCCAAGCGTTAAAATTTCATATTTTCTATATTGCTCCCTTATCCTTATTGATATTGTTATAAGTCTTTACTTATGTCTCATTATTATGTGTATATCTCTTACCTCATTTGAGTATCTAGTTACCAAAACTCTCCACCAAGCTAATGGTTGAGGTGGTAAGGTCCACTTATGGTTGGGATTATAGGGTTGGTTTTGAGGGGTGTCCTCCTTGTAGTGTTTGTCCTTCTTCATTATTGTACTTGAATTGCATATAGAATATTCCTCTTGTTCATGTCTATTGATATACAATATTAAATCAATGGATCATAATTGTTTACTCATTTTATGTGATAGTTCATCTTATTATATTATGTAATTTTCTAATATTATTAAGTTAAAATATGGACATTAGTGGATACGTTATAGACACTAGAAGTGATCTTGATGATAATTATGTGGATTTTATATATTTAACTAGGTATAATTATTCTTTGGTGATCATTTATATTAGGATCTACCTTCCATATGAGTAGCAATGTATTTAGGATGCATTACGTGATATTGACTCTTACATGTTGATGTATGTTTATGACTTAGTGATATGTCAATGGATTTTAATTAGGCATGAAATTGCAATAAGGTTATCATTGTAACAACTGAACTTTAGTGTCTTCAACCTTGAATTATATGACAAATAAGATGGTGTTGTCTTATGGTATGCTAAAACATACAGACATTTTGCATTTACTTAGTGGAGTTGTGCTTATGTATTTAAATTTCATGATAGATATTATGTAAAGACATTTTCATGGCATGAAATGCCTAATTAACATACAAACTTATCTATTGGTTATGATGGTAGCATAATTATAGATGACTATATTGGGAGGTATTATTATTTTAGAACATATTAGTAATGGGTTGGACTTGGGATCAATCTAGTAATCATAGATAATAATACAACCTATCAACTGATTAAAGGCATATCCTTTGATGTTATTTTATTATGACATTTTATGTGTTTATGGTTACATGGCTTACATCCTTAGCTGAAAAAAATAGTTGTACTTGATTTATGCAATCAATTTTGTCATGGTGCTATAAGGCATTCCTTGTTGGTTATGTGTTACTAAACACATGGTATTATAATGTTATAATATCACTAAAAATGAGATGTTGCAAATAGTTATGCAAATATTTCTTGTCAATTGAAGCAATATGTTTCATTAATATATTATAGAAATGAACGTTTAGAGGTCATATCATTATTTAAGAGAGCTTACTTCTATTACTTAAGCAATGAATTAAGCAGGGTTAATGTTCTTCACATGTGGACCCACATTATAGATTATGGGTTATATTGTTGATGGTGTTATAGAGATTTGGATATATGACATGTATTCTAAAAGTGTAGTAATTTAGATGTTTATATTGAAACTCTTTATTAATAGATGTTGGTTATATTTTTATTAATGTTTTAAAGAGAATTGATAATCATTGGTTTAGCAAATGTGCATGCTTAAATGCATATATGTACCTTACCGATTAACTCTTTGGTAAACCTTGTGTTGTGATTATTAGGATGTGAATAACCCTTATTTTTGGTGAATAATTCTGGATTGAAGATGAGGAATAATAGGTTATGGAAACTTTTAAGTTAACTCTTGTTCATATGATAAAACAATCTATCTTAGCAATGATTCATGAATTCATACTTTTCCTTAATGAACACATTACTCATTACCTGAGACTAATTAAATAATGAACATGTGTGGTCTTACACATACTATTTGAATGACGTAAATACCTATGTTTATTCAATAACATAGGAGGATAAATAAAGAATAGTTAAGCAACATTTAGGGATGGTGACCCTATATCATGATAAGTGACCCTTTAGCATGTGGAGTTATTGATTTTTCAATGCCACTTATATCCTTAGGTATTAGGATGTTCACATGTGTGATGTCATCCACACCGAGATCAATTCATGGTGCCTCATTTAGTTAATTAATACAAGTTATTATGAATTTCATAATTATATCATATTTATTAGTCATATCCTGATACAATTATCTTTTTGTTTAGTAAACAACAATAAATTAATTCACACAATAACAACTCGCATGAACACAGCTGGTAAGGGACAAACAAATCAATGCAGTCATAGGCACTTAATGATGACATATTGTAACACAATTGAAATATATCAGATCTACATAGATTTACGTTGTTAATCACAGATTCATATCATTAAAATTACAATTGTGTACTACACGGGTGTCCTGCTTGGAATGGATTTAAGATATCCATCAGTAATCTAAGCCTTGTTTAAGAAGTCAAACATTCAAGTAATCTTTCAACAAAGCTCTAAATCTGTAAGAAAAGAAGTCTAGTTGGAGGTGTAAAAGAGGCAGCCCTTTATCCCTGTTTTATAGTCTCCATAATTTTTGTCAAATGGTCCCTTCAATTGCCCTCCTAAGAGCTCTGCAGGGTCGTATTCTATTTATACATCCACCATTCTTATCTTCTTGTCCACCTGTAACCAATAATCAAAGATCTGTCCGCAAATGATAACACGAAAAGAGGTCACAAACCCAAATTTAGAACACTTAAAAATTTTCATGTTAAATTTTAAAAGCAAGCAAAAAATTGCTAAAAGTAAATAAAATAAAAAACAAAAACATAAGTTCAAATTCATCGCAAATTATTCAGCACTCAAAAATATTAGATTCCAAGTATAATCGCAGACTCGATCTCAACACTGACAGTTTACAGCATAAACCTGAATTAAAATTATACAACCATTGGTACAGCCTCTGGAAAAAAAAAAACTAGGCAATCAAAACCGTAATTTAAGGAAGCATACAAATCTAAATCTATTAACAGACCCTTACAAGCCCTAAAAATTCAATGTCTTCATACACCAAAAGGTATTAAAAAACTGTACCAAAAAAATAACAAACCCTAAAATTCCAATGCCTTCATGCACCAAAAGATATTTAAAAACTGTACCTAAAAAAAAAAATCCCAAAAAAACACCTACCTTCAAAATCGATTGGAATTCATCAGCATAAAGAACAAGCTGAAAACCCAGACAATAGAAACCATTTAACTCAAGTGTTACCAACAAAAACAATAGATACGAAAATAATGCCTCCTAAACCTAAATAACTAACAATAAACTGCATACTTGTAAATAGCAATTTTGAGAAACAGCCATTGGATGAGATCCCCGCTCTCTTCAACACGTATGCCGGCGGTCACACATCGACACATCGTCACTTACATAGCTGTTTTCAAGCAAGGGAAGGCAGAATGACAGGAACGGCATTAAAAGATTTCGAGATGAACAATAACAATGCCTAATTGGAACTTACCTAACTTGTACCATGTTACATCCATCAAAGCAGATGCAGCCTCCATTTTTCCTCCGCTGATATGCTTATGTTGGGAGAAGATATTGATGGTGGCCATATAGAAAACAATAACAAACGAAAATAAAACAAATAATTAAAACCAGACATATACCAAAAACTAACAGCACTACAGGATAGAACAGAACACGGCCTGCACAACAGACTACACAACACACAAATTGAGGATCTCAACAGTATGCTTTCTAAAAATCATTCACACTGCACCTTCCTTCATACTTATTTAATTTTACCGTTGAAGAATCATGGATTCTCATGCTATTTTTTTTAAAATTTCTACCCCAAAATCTGAGCCTCCATCCGCTCCTTTCTTACTTGACATCCACACCACCACCACCGAACAATTTAACGGCTCTTTGTTTTTTGTAATTTTATTCCACATCTTAATTTGGAGCTCCCGATTAGATGGCACACTCTTCAAAATTGATGGCGTTGTTTTTTAATCTATCCGTTAATCTCCATTGAAATGTGTGTGTGTTTTTTTTTTTAAATTGAAATATTAGTTTGGTAAAATATTTTTAGAAAAATAAGAAAATTTAATTTTATATATTTTTATTGGCTGATAATTAATGATATGATAATTTATTTGGAAAAATTTAAATATTTAATATTAATAAATTTAAGAAAAATAAATATTATATCTATAAAAAAAATCTCCATTGTTTTTAATATTTTCTTTGTTTATATAAGTACATCATCTATTGTGCATATCTCAATGACCATTTATCATATTAAAAATGGTTGCATCATTTCACCTACATCCATTAAATACAACATGGTGAGGTCAAAAGCATACATTGTCTAGAGTTAATGAGAACCATGCTTAGACATTGGCATTCATGCATGACATCAACATATAAAAACTATCATGGATCGAAGAATGGAAAGAGCAAAGGGGTTGTCTATGATGAGCATTGAGCTTAATGAAATAAGTGGTGGTAGATTTTTGTAGAGGCCTAGATCACATCGTCCTTGAGTAAGACAATGACCATATCAAGGAAGCAAGACTTGACTCTTTTTTTTTGAAAGACAAGGGTTTTTTTTGCAAAATATGTCACTATGACACATTTCATTCCTCAAAGGATATAAAGTAGAAATGTAGTGGCAGTTTAAGTCTCCTATAAATATGAAATATTCTTTAGTCTTACATTTTAGATCTTCAAGTGTAGCACTAAGGTCGTCAAGCTTCACTATATTAGGGAAAAATAACTATAAACTATAAAACACCTCTAAAATTCATCATTGTAATGCCTAAAATGTTTTCTTGTTGCTTTCATGAAAACAAAAAGGGAGGGTTTAATAGGTTAGTTTCTCATTACCTCAACTTTCATATGGGTGAGAATCTTTGAAGTGTTTTTTTGTTGCTTTGAGTGAAAACTAATAGGGTGGCTTCTTGTTACCTCAGCGTTTATATTGACAAGAACTTTGATCGAGATTTCAAGTAGATCTGAGATACCTCATCCCATTTAAAATCTGCCATTGCAACATCTTAACTATATTTTTTTTTAATAAAAATAAAATAGATAATTATTTATACAATATATGCTTTAAATCTTAGAGTTAGTTTTTCAAACTGTTAATGAGATATTATATACACTTTGGGTATCTGATTCTTTATGCACAAAGGGAGGAAGTCAAAACAATTTTCAAGAACCTCCATGATTCTATTGAGGTTATTAAATAATTGGGTATATTGGTACTTGACTATGATTGATATGCAATAATATAATCAACTTTTTAATAATCAGGGTATGATTTTGTTTATTTTTTTAATATGCTTTTTACATTTTTATGTCAAAAGGTGGCTTTGTTTTTAACATTTAAATACACTGAGATTTTGTTTACATTTTCATGTACAAAAATGACTTTATCTAATTTTTTTTAATATAAATATGTTTTCTATATTTATTGCTTGCAATCAAAATTATGTTGATATGTAGTTTTTTTAAAATCTAAAAGTGGTTTAAATTGGTTTTATTTTTGTTAGTTAATAGTGTTTAATATTTCCTTAGGAAAATGATCAAAGGCATCACAAAAGAACACAATTTTCATTCTGGTGATAGGGCCATTTCTTTTAAATTTTCTCTTATTTATACTTTTTTCTCCTCTCAAATATTGCCTTAACATGATTTGATTTTTTTCAGGGTTTTATCTCTATAAAAATAAATCATTTGATTATACTTATTTTTCCTTTTATTGATTGGTTTTATTTGATTCAAATTTAAAGATTTTTTCACTTATCTTATTGAAATATATTGTGTATGTTCTTAGTATCATTGAATAATTTAGTTTGATTTGAATTTTAGTTGTTTTACTCTCGTACTTAAATGAAAAAATATATTTTATTTCCTAATACCAAAAATATTGTGCGTCCACATTTTTAACTATAAATTATAGGATATGAAATTTTTAATCTTCTAATTTGAGTATTGAAAAAAAATTCAAACATTCTTTTTTATTGAAGAGTGTATTACATTTAGAGCCATACAACAATGTATTGTCAACTCATTATATATTAGAACATATATCACAATACTTTAAAAAAATGAAGAGATAATCCATAATCATATGTTAATTGATTTAGGTTTTTCTTATTTTCATCTATTTTTCGCATGCATGTTTTTTCCCATAAGATGGATGCCCATATTTTCAAAGTTTTGGCACAGTTTGTTTATACATTCTACCTGTGACATGCCAATTATTTAAAAACATGGATCATTTTCAAAATATAAGGATGGACAGTACATTCATTTTTTTGGTTCTATAGAAGAACCAATATGATGGTAGAATATAACTTAGTAGTCTACTACTATTTTACATAGTTATTATGGCCATGGCTTTCTCTATTATTTCTCTTGTATTCATAAAGAATTAAAAAATATTCTATTCATAAAATTGTCTTTCTGTAAGTAGGGAAAACATTTGTGGCTGTTTTTTTGGTACATTTTCCCACAAAAATCTATATTCAAAATGCCTTCCCCAAAATTTTATATCAACAAATAAAAACCTATGAAAATGGGAAATTCATTTTTTGATCACGACCTTTTTTCCAGCTCGCATATGGTGTTGGAGTACTTTTATTGTATTGAATTAAAAAATTCTTATGAAATCAGTGATTTTATTCTTTGCTCTTGAAGTGTCTCTTGACATCTATTCTTGTTTAATATTTTTTTATAAAAATAAATTATTAATATATATATAGAATTCAAAACAAGGCATGAGTAATTAAATTTATTCAAGACTTTTGACTTGCACAATTAAAAAGCGGTTTGCTGAAAAAGTTAAGGAATTCAAATGGAAATTGACTACATTTTGAATACAAATAGTAAAACTTTCACACACACACACACACACACACACACACACACACACACACACACACACACACACAGATATATATATATATATATATATATATATATATATATATATATATATATATATATATATATATATATATATATATATATATATATATATAATATAGCTTATTTTAGCTAGAATTCACAAATTGATAGGGTCTACACTTTTCACGAATCATAAAAATTATACCAAAAAGTATAAAATATTAAAAATGTAATTAGTTACCAACTTATTTTATACTGTATGCCTTCAAAAGTTTTCAAATAACTCTATGTAGCAATGCTTGCATAATATAACTACACACAAATACACATAAATATACAAATATCTTAATCTTAATATTTTAGATGGATCTATCACGAGTTAAGGTGCCAATTCTACCATAACATACATAAGTATTAACTTCTTGAATCCTTTGGATATATTTTCGTGCATCCATAACACCTTCAGTCTTCTTTTGATCCATATCATATTCATATTAAGGTAGATTTATGTCAAGTTAAAAAAATTATATCTTTAAAATTAATACAGATCCATTTGAACATGCACTTGGTATATGTTCAAAAAGTATCCAAAAGACTTTGAGGTTTATATCCACTTTCTATTATGATTTTATGAATGCTCATACCTTGGTCCAAATCTCTTAGTTTGATATAGGTTGGGAGTGTAGTGGAAAAGGTGAATCGACTATCTTAGTAAGTGATCATAATTGTTTTATTCTAACAACCTTTGTTTCACAACATAGTAAATACGAAACCCATGTCTAGAGTAGGATTTCTTGTTGTTGTATTTGATAAAATAGATTTAATGCCTTGTGAGGATGGCCATTTCTTTTATAGCTTGTCTAGAAGGTTGGCTTAGTATCTATAACAAGTTTGATGAAAATATCATCATGGGTTGTATGCAAAGAGATTTTGTAAAACCAAATTCAGTAGATGTTTTTGTTAATACACCTTGCACTAAAGAGTGCAAAATCATTAATTTCTTTTTTTTGGTCAAATAGACTGCTGGGATAGATCAGGGTAAGCCAATAGTGTTATAAAGAAAGTTATTGTTATTCCCATGCACTTGAACTCATTGATATAGTCTTAAAATTTCAATATTTGATAAATTGTTATGGAAAACTACTCCTTCCACTCTTATCTTTCTAGACATAACATAGTTGGTAAGGGTTTATAGCTTAAGCCAACACTCTCTAGATCTTAATTTGTTCTCAAATTTTGCTTGCACTATCTCTTCCATGAAGTTGACACAATGTAGTTAGTATTTATGGTACAATTAGTTCATAGGTATGGTGTATTTTCTCAATGGTATAGACAATCTCTAAAGTCAAAAGGTCATTTGGGAAAGGCATCCTCATTGTAGATATAGTAAATGTCTCTAACTAGTTTTACTAGCTAGAATGTTTTGCAATACATGCATATGATATAAAATTAATTAGTACATGTTAAAGTAGAGTGTTAACATTTCAATTTGTGTAGATAAAGAAGATTTATTATAAAATTCATGTCAATGAGGGAACTGATCTAGTTTTGCATTCCATACAAACCTACCTTTCACAGATATGTGTTAGCTTTCTGATGCTTTCACATACATTTAGTACAATACACAAATATTTAAAGTGTCCACATACTACCAAAATGTTCAAGTCTACACCAGCACATTCCATAGTTATTTTTCTCATCTACAAGAAAACACAACAAATTAACATAAGCTGTTGAAATACATTAATAAATTATTGCCTTATATATGCCCCAAGTTTGAATTTTCTACCTCTAAGACATTAGGGAAAACATTCCATAATGTTATCAAGATAAATTCCAAAGCCAAAATAAAGTTAAAAAATTATTTTGAACCAACACCACATTTAAGAGCAAGCCCACGTCATGTACACTAATCTCTCATGCACAAAATAAAGAAACACCAAGAGGTAACGACCTCTATCTCAACAAAAGGCCACATCACCATCATCATCAAGAATAGCTAAGGTAATAAGTGGTACCAATGATACAAAATAAGCTCACACAATTATTCTAAGTTTCATACACAACAATCCTTGATTGTGCAATCTACATCAAGCCTCACACAAGCAAAAGACACCAATCTCAATGCTAATTTTATGAGCACTAGAAACATTGTCTTTTGACACTTTAGAGGATTGATAACACCTCTTCCATACTTATTTTTGGGTCAAGAGTCATATCCTTCATGTAATCATCAACAATAAGAGCAAAAAGAACATCAACATGCAAGTTGAAATCCATCTCCTAGGTCTTACCACATAAGACCATAATTATATATATTCTTTGGCATGGCTTTAAAAGGGAAGGTTATTCAGGTTCAACACCAATGCACTCTTGAGCATCAATTCAATCCTATGAAATATAGGATCAAATGTGACATCATGACACTATAAGTATGTGACATTGTACTCATTAACTTGTATGTGTATGATCAAGATGATACCTAAAAAGTTAAACCACATTGCTAGTCCATTAAGGACAATAAAAACACCTTCAACATTCTAGAGTCCCTTCAAAAGACCAAAGTCAGTTTGATATCTACCAAAGTTACAATCTCATTTCACACATACACAAGTTTTTATTACTCATGGTTCATCCAAGGACACAAGAGTGCAAAAGCAAACATGCATTGGTATCATGTCATGTGGTGTACTTGATATAGTAATAACTTAATAACTTACTACAGCAATATATGAAGACATATTTTAAGAACCCAAAGTCCTAATGACATATTGCATGGTAAGGAACAAAATTGATTTGGTTTATGGATACCCTCTTCAAAATAAAACATTATACTTCAAATCCACTATGAAGAATGATGAAATCTAGTACCAAATCCAAAAGCTTAATGATCAAGGCAAGATTGGGTCAAGATATTTTTATTGTGGTAGCCCAATAATCCTTGTGCCAAAGATGATGGTTTATCGAACACATACATTAACTATTGCATGATCAACAACATAATGATGAAGAATCAATATCCACCGATATGTAATTAGGACCTTATAAACCAGCTCCAACATGCACAATACTTCACCAAGACCAACATGAAGTCAAGTTACCATCATGTTCCAATCCATCTAGAATATGTTTGAAAGATGTTCATAACATAGTAAGAATTGTACAAATGGTTGCTTATGCCCTTACATTCAACTAGTATACCAAAAATATTCATGTGCTTGGTGAATGACATACCTAGGCACTTCACCAACTCTTTCACCTTTATCTACTTGGTGACATTCTCATCTTTAGTAAACAATGGGAGGAGCATTTGGAGCATGTCATACACATCCTAGACACATTAATTCAAAAAGAAATTCAAGTCATATTATGAAAGTTTAGAATC
Source organism: Torreya grandis (assembly GCA_037957365.1). NCBI lineage: Eukaryota > Viridiplantae > Streptophyta > Pinopsida > Cupressales > Taxaceae > Torreya > Torreya grandis. The sequence goes on from JARHVA010000308.1 coordinate 465,288, forward strand.
AATATAATGCAAATATAGTACCTAGTCTACATCATTGACTGCACATGAATCCTTGTAGATTTAAAGAAAATCAAAGTGATCCATGATTGGCCAACTCTATGCAATCTCATAGATATCATGAGTTTTTTTAAACTTGATAAATTCTAATGCAAGTTAATCCTTGGATTTTTTAACATGCTGTAGCCACTCAATCTATCATGCACATCAAATTTACAATCTAGTGTGCAACTACACAACAACTCATATTCAAGGAGATCAAGCAAAAATTGTGTGTTTTTCTCATCATTTCAATGTCTAAAATTGTCCAACCCTTTGAGATCAACATTGATGCATTAAATTATGCACTCAACACAATATTCACTCAACATAGACATTTAATTGCTTATCACTATGAGAGATTCATCGACATAGTTCAACACTACTCCTTTTATGAGAAATAAGTTATATTCCAGTGTTCAACCAATCAAACAATGGTGATACTACATATTCTGTAAGGAAGTAATCATTCGGTTAATTCAAAAGCTATTTTAGGTCCTGTATACACATTGGAAGCTGTAGAATATGCACCACAAGAAGTCAATGACATTATTGCAATAATTCCATCTCATAGTCAAACATAAGGAGGGTAAAAAATAAAGCAACATATTGCCTTAGCCAACATGTACTCATAACAATGCTTGACATTCATAGTCATAACATTCCTAATTGTTAGTCACTATACTCAATAGAGCAACACTTCTTGTAAGCCTACACTACCCTTGTGCATGGTGAATAAATTACACACACACACACACACACACACACACACACACACACACACACACACACACACACACACACACACACACACACACACACACACACACACACACACACACACACACACACACACACACACACACACACACACACACACACATATAGACACATAGGTGAAGTAAGTTTGAGTTTATTTTTCTACAAGCTAATAAATCTTTGTTATGCCTGAAGCATTGTTACTGGCAGGAGCGCATCAAAAAAAATTTTGGAAATCTTTAAAATAGCTATGTAAGCTATGATGTGCCGATATGTGGCCATCGGCATATGTGTTGAAGAGGGAGGTGGTCTCATCCCGTGGCTATATATAAAACTCTAATTATATAGAGCTTCATTTTTTTCCTTGAACATTGCGTGTGACTATTCTATTATATTGCTTTGATGAATACAAAGGCAATCTGTTGAGAATCCAAAACAAATGAGAATTCATTAAGATATTAATACTAACCGGGGCCATTATAGTTTTGAATGGGTGAGCAACAGGGAATGCGATGGCATGTATGAGGCATATAACGTGCTAACATGTTAGTCTTGTTACACACAGAGTTAATAGGTGTAACACTTTTAAGTGTTAATATTGAGGTAAATATGAAAGAATACATGTGATGTGGTCCTTCATAAGACTTCATTCTACACTTCAAATTGGTATTATCATTTCAACACTGATTGAAATTGGTATCACTATCAAGTAATGGAGAATGATCTCCTGCCAAGAGCTCAATCCCATGAAACACCTGGGAAATCATATGAATTTTAATAGAATGAAAAATAAAAATGTTTCACCAAGTAATAAAACACTGTATTCATTTTTTATAACCTTAGAGAAAGGACAAAAGGCCCGAAGCGCAAACAAGTCTAATATGTATGAAAATTATATATTACATATATGAGTTGAACCCAGTCAAATGTTTCATTTGGTCCCTAAGCATGTAAACAAGTCCAATATTTTGTGAAAAACATATGTTGTATATATTTGAGTTGAACTCACTCAAATGTTTCAAATAGCCCACAGGATTTATGGGCATGGAAATACACATGGCAGTGTAACAAAGGCCAATGTATTATTGCCCATAGAAATATGAATGAGAGCATAAAATTTCTATAGAGTTTGTTATTCGTATCTACTGGACTAAAATAGTGTCTGTTAAAAAAAATGTTTAAGTTTGTTATTCACATATATCTGTAAGTTTGTTATTCATAAGTTTGTAAGTTTTTTTTTGCATTTATGAGACTAAAAATAGTGTCTTGTGCTCAAAAAGGGTGGGTTGGGAAATACGCATGGAGTGGGTTGGGAAATACACATGGGAGTGTAAAATTTCTTTGTTATGTTTGTTATTTGCATTTATGAGACCAAAACAGCCTGCATGTTTAAAAAGGTTAAGTTCTGGACACTACGACATGAAAATGATGCAAGGCTATTAGGATTTATCCATTTGTAGGGCAAGGGTTTTCTTTTTGCAATTGGATTAGTTCTTAGATAAATAAGGGATCCATGTACGTGTGGAGCTAGTGCGTATCCCAAATTAAAGAACTTCTCCATAGTTTACTGGAAAATATTTTCAAAGTTGAATTGATCCATAGTTTATTGGAAAATATTTCCAATTAAGTTTTGGGAATTCCTAATCATAAAATTTTAAAATATAATTTTTAATGACCTTAAGCATAATCAATTTAAATTTAAAAAAAAAAATAATGTTTAAGGACATTAAGTGTAATCAGTTTAAAATTTAAAAAATAATTATAGGATGTACTTGTATTTGACCTTAAATCTAATGATTTCAAAAATTTATCGTAATTAGCGTAAAATTTTAAAAAATAATGATAAGACATACTGGCATTTGACCTTAAGCCCAATGATTTCAAAATTTTAAAAAATAATGAATAATGATTGAATGTATTGCATTTAACTTTAATCTTAACCATTGCAAAATTTTAGAATATAATTCGTTCCAATCATTAAGCACTAGCCAAATATACTATTTAGCAATTATTAACTTTTAAGTATTTAATCCTTTTCGATATTTCAAAAATTTAAATTACAAAGACATGTAACAAGCTTATAAACAACCTCATGAATTACTCTTTATTAACTATCAATCTCCATCTAATCCCATAAACAACCTCATAAATTACTTTTTATTAACTATCAATCTCTATTTAATCTCCATCTAAAGTAGTTTACAATATAGCATTTAGCCATACTGTACATGAAGACAACAAATTTATCTAGATTGACACAAAATTTTTAAAAATAAAGATCAAATGTACTACATTTGACCTTATAAAATTTTAAAAAATAATTTATTTCAATCATTAAGCACTAACTAAATAAACAATTTAAGAATTAGACTTTTGGAGTAATTAATCTTTTCAAACATTTTACAAATTTAATAATACAACATAAACATAGTTTTAAATAAATTAGTTAACAATTATTAACTTTTGAGTAATTAATTCTTCTCAACATTCCTTAAATTTAATATGAAAATACAAACATAAATGTTAACACATATATAGGTACAAATGGAATACCAAAAATAATAATAGACCTGTCAATTGAACACTAAACAAGATTAGTTTTATGATTGCTTTATTGTGAACATAATAAGATAATAGACCATAAAAAAAAATAACAGACTTACTTAATTGAACACCAAAGAATCTTGTTGTAAGAATATTGTTGTATAAATGATGAAAGTTATAAGATATGAAGACCATAAGACCTTAATTAAAACCTTGTAGCCTTATAAATCATTCATATATTTAACTTTTCCTATTACAAACTTTTTATATTATAAAATTATAATTTATTTCATGAGCTGGCAGCAATTATCAACCTTTTTAATCTATAAAACTTGTTAAAACCTATTTCATGAACAAGAAATGATCATGAAACTTTTAATCTTTGAAAATGTTACAAATCATATTCTCAAAACCTAATCCAAAAGTAGTAATAAAAATAAAATCTTTAGATCATCAAATTTAAGTTGCATCTCATTATCTGTATTTTCCAAAATGTTGCAAAGTACCCTGAAAATCCAATCTAAGAGATTGTAATAAAAATGTCTTTTTAATAAAAATAACTTTTTAATAAAAATATCTTTTTAATAAAAATATCCTTTTAATAAAAATATCTTCTTAATAAAAATATCTTTTTTGATCACTCATTTAATACATATAAATATAAAATCTTAAGATCATTTTAAAAAAAACATTTCATTTAAATTTAAAATATATTTTTAAATTGCATTTTAAGAGTGGCATAAAGAGGGAAAATTATCAAAATATTGTGTGGGGGTCAAACAAGGTGTTTGTTAAACTTTTTAAAATTATGAAGTAAATTTAAGTAATAAAGGTATATGAAACGAAGTTTATAATGTCTTTTAAGAGTGGCAACTCAAACCAATTGTGAGATTTACATAAATAAAATTTCAAAAGTTTAAAGAGTAAATTCAAATTAATTTTATTATTTATTTATAAATATTAGATGAGAAAAATATCAAATTCTAAGTATACAAAAAGTTTTATTATGCATTAATTTAAATATACAAATTAAAATGTTAAATTTAAATTTGAGCTTTCTTGAGAGTAAAGTTCATTTAAATTAATATTATTTATTTATAAATAATAGATGAAGAAAACATGAAATTCTAAGTTTAGAAAAAGTCTTATTAGACATTAATTTAAATATAGAAATTTAAATGTCAAATTTAAATATACAAAATAAATGGTAAGAGTTTTATTATATATTGATTTAGATATGTAAATTAAAATGTCAATTCAAGAAACCTATATATATCATGCATATAATTAACCTTTCCTATTATAAACTTTTTATATTATAAAATAATAATTTATCTCATGAGAGGCAACAATTATAAACCTTTTTAATCTAGGATTAAAACTTGTTAAAACTTATTTCATGAGTAAGAAATGATCATGGAACTTTATATCTTATGATTTTTATTCATCTTTGGAAATGCTACAAATCATAGCCTCAAAATGTAATCTAAGAGTAGTAATGAAAATAAAATATTTAGATCATCAAATTTAAGTTGCATCTTATTATCCGTATTTTCAAAAATATTGTAGTGTAACTATGAAAATCTAATCCAAGAGATTGTAATAAAATTATCTTTTTGATCATTCATTTAATATATATAACTATAAATCTTAAGATCATTTTTTAAATAAAAATATTTTATTTAAATTTAAAGTATAACTATTTTTAGTTTTTTTTATTGAAAAAATGTTTATATTAAACCATTAGTAAAAGTACAATGTATCATACAAAAAAGGAGGGTGGAGAGGAGAAAAATAAAGAAGGAAAATATGAATATTAATTATTTATTATATGAGAAAAATGTAGCCTCGAATATATAAAATAAGAGAAATGGTAAAGTTTTTATTAGACATTAATTTAAATATATAAATTAAAATGTCAAATATACCAAATAGGAGAAATGGTAAAATTTTTATCATACATTAACTTAAATATACAAATAAAATATGAGTTTTTTCAAGAAATATCTTTCCTAAAATAAAATTAATGCAAATAAATACTATTTATTTATTGAATGAGTATCAAATGAATATTACTTATTTATTAGGTAAGTAAAATGTCAAACTTTATAAAATGTCAAACAAACAAACAAATTGTCTATGATTTGTTTGTTCAAACCCTAATTTATCATTTCTTTGTTTAAATTAATCCCATTGGGTAATGTTTTAATACTCATTTTATTTCTTCAAGTTTATCGATCCTTCCTCATCACCAAACTTAAAGTACACATTGATCTCTTTAAGTTAATCTATAAAAACTCAAATATAAAGATCTATTCCCATGACCTAGGTTATTTTCATTGAGTTTCACATATATATATATATATATATATATATATATATATATATATATATATATATATATATATATATATATATATATATATATATGTTAATACACCATGGGCACTTTTGCAATAATTTTATTTTATTGTCTCATATTCTTCACTTTTGTTTACTCATCTATTTGTGAATGGTATATTAAATTGTACCTTCTTCAACAATTCCAATTGATAATCTATATAAAAAATTACCCTTCAATGTAACATCTATTATATCTCACCAAGTAATTATTTTTTACCCATTATAATCCTACCACTTTTACTTCTTTAAATCAATCTATCTCGTTGGGTAATGTTTTAATACATATTTTGTTTCTCTTAGTTTATCGAGCCCTCCACATCATTAAACTCAAAGTACATTTGATATCTACAAGTCAATCTATAAAAACTCAAATTTAAAGACCTATTCCCATGACCCAGGGTCTTTTCATTGAGTTGCATACATATCTATTTGTATAATTAGGGTCTAATGTAATTATGAAAAATATTATTTCATGCACCTTTTCTTCATACAACATGGTATAATGTAGTTAGGAAAAAATATTATTTCATGCTCTTGTAAAAGCTAGAGTCTAATGTAGTTCTATCATCGACTCTTCACTTGAGATCAACTTTTTATTCATACATCATAGTAAATTTTTCAATTTTTTTCTTTCACTTGTTTATGCATGTCTTGTATATGTTATTCAAATTCCTCCAATTAGGTGTATAACAATTTAACACTTTGTAGTATGTACCCACATTTAAATTAAATTGTTATAAGTATATTCACCTTGTGCCAAGATCAATGCCACTATTTTGGTTTGTTTCAAACCAACATCTCAACAAATTTCCAAGACCTGTATTCACCTGCATTTTTACTCATATGTTTATGGATGGTATGTTGAATTATAACTTTTTTAGCAAGTCCAAATGATAATCTATATGCAAAAATGTGTCTTTCAATATAGAAACCATTTAATCCCATTTGATAATTTAAAAAAAAGAATCCTTTTGTTCCTCATTATAAATTTATTTTATCATATGTTTGTATGACAATTTAATTTGGTATGAAACACTTTCAAGTTCATCAATCCCTCCACCATCAAATTTGAAGTACACTTTGATCTCTGAGTCAATTTATTAAGACTCATATTCAACCCCAATGTTTTAGTATTTTACAAAACAAACATTTAAAAAATTCAAGACTCTTATTTAAAACAACTATTTTCCCATCTATTTTTGGATGGTACACTAAATTGTAACATCTTCATTGTGTAAAACTAATAACCACATTGAATAATTTTTAACACCTATTTTATTGTTTTTAACTTTTTTAGGAAGTCCAAATGATAATGTATATATAGAAACATTTCTTTCAGTATGGAAAATATTGTCACATTGGATAATTAGATTATATCCTTTTTATTCCTCTTAGTTTTGTTTCCTTATACCATAGGGTTTCATGACCATTCAACCTAGTCATATACTTTCACATTAATTGAGCACTCCACATCATCAAAGTCAAATTAAATTTTGATGTTTACAATCCAATCTATAAATATTGTATCTAATTGTACTAAAAAACTATTTGTTTCCACCAACTATTATCAAAATGTCTATCAATATCCTTTAATTTTAGATTAACTTATTATATGTACCCAATGGTACAAAACTATATTTTTTTTCCAACAAATAATTTCTTGTACTCATATTGATTAAATTATTATAGGCATATTCACCTTATTTCAAAATCAATCCCACTCTTTGGGTTTTTTTCCAAACCATCTCAATAAATTTCCAAGACTTGTATTCACATGCATTTTTTATCCATATTTTAAAAGATGGTACATTCAATTGTAAATTATTAATCAAGTCTAAATAATAATCTAAATTCCTAAACGTGCCCTTCAATATGAAAACTATACTATCTCATTGTGTAATGTTTTAATACCCATTCTATTTATTTCAATTTAACTTTCTTTTACCATATGGTTTTATAAGAATTAAACTTGCTCACGAACACTTTAAAGCTCATTAGTTCCTCCACATCATCAAATTAAAATTACACTTTAATCTCTATAATCTAATCTAGCAATACTCTCTATCAACACTAATGTTTCATTCTTTTTTAAACTAAAAATTCAAAACTTGTATACAACACAATTATTTTCCCATCTATTTTTTCATTCTCATATTATTTTAAAACTTCAAATCTGATTGGGCCAACCACATCATCCATGTTGAATAAGTCTTTGAAATTTTTAAGCCACTCATTCAAATCTTTTATCATTGACTCTTCACTTGCGATTAAAGTTTTGTTTATCCACCATGGTAAATTACTTAATTTTCTCTTTCAATTGTTTATACATGTTTTATATATGTTAAAAAACATCCTCTTATAAGTTTAATTTCCCACACACTTTAATAAAATTTAGTTTTCCTCTAGATAAATTTTTGTACTCATATTGATTAAATTGTTATAAGCATATTCACCTTATGCCAAGATCATCCCACTGTTTGGATTGTTTTCTAAACCAACATGCCAACAAATTTCCAAGACTTGTATTCACATGAATTTTATCATATGTTTGCATTACCATTTAACTTGGTATGAGATATTTTCAATCTTATTGGTCCATCCAACATCAAACTTATATATAGTTTAATCTCTATGAGATAATATATCAAGACTCTTATTCAACACTAATATTTTAGTGTTTTTCAAAACAAACATTCAAAAAATTCAAGACACTTATTTAACACAACTATGGATGGTACTCTAAATTGTAACATTTTAATTATGTTGAACTAATAATCACATTAGATAATTTTTAATATCTATTTTATTACTTTCAACTTTCTTAGCAAGTCCAAATGATAGTCTACATGTAAAATCATTGACTTCTATTCTATCATATTGGATAATTATTTTATACTCCTTTTGTTCTTCTCAGTTTTACTTCCTTAAACCATAGGATTTTATAACCATTCAACTTGGTAAAACACTATTGTGTTAATTGTGTTAATTGGGTACTCCACATCACCAAACTTGAAGTAAACTTTGATCTTTCTAATTGAATCTATAAATACTCATGTTTAACACCAATATTTCACATTTCTCAATCCAAATATCTCAATATATTTTCAATATTCATGTTTGACATACTTATTTACCCATCTATTTTTAGAGTATAATAAATTTTTTTTTTTTCAATGCATCAAACTAATAATGTACAAAAATAATTTTCCTTTAACTTTTTCAACAATTATATCTTATGGCCTCATATTCATAAATTTTTTTTACTCATTTGTTTGTAAGTGGTACACTAAATTGTAACTTATTCAATAAGTCCAATTGATAATTTATAGAAAAATTTATCCTTAGTTTCAGCAACTATTATATCTGAACAAGTAATCTTTTTTCTACCCATTATAATTCTCATTGATTTTACTCCTTTAAACCAATCTATCCCATTTGATAATGTTTTAATACTCATTTTGTTTCTCCCAATTTATCGACCCATCCACATCATCAAACTCAAAGTACACATTGATCTCTGTAAGTTAATCTATAAAGACTCAAATCTAAAAACCTATTTCCATGATTGCGACTCTCTTCATTGAGTTGCCTACATATCTATTTGTAGAATCAGGGTCTAATGTAGTTCTAAAACAATATTATTTCGTGCAATTTTTGTTCATAGACCATGGACACTTTTTCAATAATTATATCTTATTGTCTCATATTCATCATTTTTGTTTACTTATTTGTTTGTGAATGGTAAATTAAACTGTAACTGCTTCAACAAGTCCAATTGATAATCTATAGAAAAAATTACCCTTCATTTCAATAACTATTATATCTCACCAAGTAATAAATTTTTTACCCATTATAATCCTATCCACTTGTACTTATTTAAATAAGTCTATCCCAATGGGTAATGTTTTAATACATATTTTATTTCTCTAAATTTATTTAGCCTTCCACATCATCAAATGAAAAGTACACTTTGATATCTTTAAGTCAATCTATAAAGACTCAAATCTAAATATCTATTCCCATGACCTTGGCTCTTTTCATTGAGTTGCCTACATATATATTTATAAAATGAGGGTCTAATGTAGCTCAGAAACAATATTATTTCATGAAATATTTGTCCATACACCAGTGTCTAATATAGTTAGGAAAAAATATTATTTCATGCACTTGTAAAACTCAGAGTCTAATGTAGTTCTATCATTGACCCTTCACTTGAGACCAAATTTTTGTTTATACACCATGGTAAATTTCTCAATATGTTTTCTTTCAATTGTTTATGCATGTTTTATAAATGTTATGCAAATTCCTCAAATTAGGTGTAGAACCCTTTTATACATTTTAGTCTACATCCAAATTAAGACATTTTAGTTTCCCACCAGATAATATTTTGTACACATATTGATTAAATGATTATAATCATATTCACCTTGTGCCAAGATCAATCCCACTATTTTGGTTTGTCTCAAACCAACATCTCAATAAATTTACAAGACTTGTATTTACTTGAATTTTTACTCATATGTTTATGGATGGTACCTTGAATTATAACTTTTTTAGTAAGGCCAAATGATAATTTATATGCAAAAACATGTATTTCAATATAGAAACCATTTTATCACATTAGATAATTTTTAAAAGTTCTTTTTGTTCCTCAGTAAAAATTTATTTTATCATATATTTGTATGGCCATTTAATTTGGTAAGAGACACTTTTGAGTTTATCATTCCCTCCACCATCAAATTTGAAGTACAATTTCATCTCTATGAGTTAATATATTACGACTCATATCCAACACCAATGTTTTAGAGTTTTTCAAATCAAACACTTTAAAAATTTAAGACTCTTATTTAATGCAACTATTTTTCCATCTATTTTTGGATGGTACACTAAATTGTAATATCTTCATTGTGTACAACTAATAATCACATTAAATCATTTTAACACCCATTTTATTGATTTCAACTTTTTTAGTAAATCCCAATGATAATGTATAAATGGATGCATTCCCTTCAGTATGGAAAATATTTTATCACATTGGATAATTAGTTTATATCCTTTTTGTTCCTCTCAATTTTACTTATACCATAGGGTTTCATGACCATTCAACCTAGTCAGATACTTTCATGTTAATCAAGCACTCCACATAATCAAACTCGAAGTAAACTTTTATCTTTGCAATCCAATCTATAAATATGGTTCCTAATGGTACTAAAATACAATTTTTTCCCACCAAATATTATCAAAACATCTATCAATTTCCTTTAATTTTAGATTAACTTGTTGTGTGTACCCAATGGTACTAAAGTATAATTTATTTCCACCAAATAATTGCTTGTACTCATATTTATTAAATTATTATAGGCATATTCACCTTATTCCGAAATCAATCCCACTCTTTTGGCTTTTTTTCAAACCATCTCAATAAATTTCTAAGATTTGTATTCAAAAGCATTTTTTATCTATATTTTTAAAAATGGTACATTAAGTTGTAAATTATTCAAAAAATCCAACTAATAACATAAATTCATAAATGTCCCTTTCAATATGAAAACTATCTTATTTCATTGTGTAATGTTTTATTACCCATTTTGTTTATTTCAGTTTAACTTTCTTTTACCATATGGTTGTATAACCATTCAACTTAGTCATGGATACTTTAAATCTCATTAGTTCCTCTAAATCATCAAATTAAAATTAAAATCTAATATCTTTGATCCAATCTATCAAGACTCTTATTCAACACTAATGTTTCATACACTTTCAAAATAAAAATTCAAGACTCATATACAACACAGATATTTTCCCATCTATTTTTTCATTCTCATATTCTTTAAAAACTTTAAATCTCATTGGTCCACCCACATCATCCATGTTGAATCAGTATTTTAACTCTATAAGCCACTCATTCAAATCTTTTATCATTCACTCTTCACTTGAGATCAATTTTTTTTTTATACGCCATGGTAAATTGCTTAATTTTTTCTTTCAATTATTTGTGCATGCTGTGTATATGTTATACAAAATCCAACTATAAGTTTAGTTTCCCACACACTTAAAGAAACTTTTATTTCCCACTACATAAAATTTTGTACTCATATTGATTAAATTGTTATAAGCATATTCACCTTATGCCAAGATCAATCCCATTGTTTGAATTGTTTTCTAAACCAACATCTCAAAAAAATTCAAAGACTTATATTCACAAGAATTTTAGCATATGTTTAAATTACCATTTAACTTAGTATGGGACACTTTTAAGCTTATCAGTCCCTCCAATATCAAAATTTAAATATAGTTTGATCTTTGTGAGTCAATCTACCAAGACTCATATTCAACACTAATATCTCAGTGTTTTTCAAACCAAATATTTAAAATATTCAAGAATCTTATTTAACACAACTATTTTCCCATCTATTTTTTGATGGTACATTAAATTGTAACATTTTCATTATCTTCAACTAATAACCAGAGTTTATATATATATATATATATATATATATATATATATATATATATATATATATATATATATATATATATATATATATATATATATATATATATATATATATATATATATATATATATATATATATATATATATATATCAACTTCATTAGTAAGTCCAAACAATAATCTACATGTAAAAGCATTCACTCTAGTATGGAAACTATTCTATCATATTAGATAATTATTTTATACTCGTTTTGTTCTTATCAGTTTTACTTCCTTATACCATAGGTTTTCATAACATTTCAACTTGGTCAAACATTGTTCTATTAATTGGGCACTCCACATCCTCAAACTTGAAGTAAACCTTGATCTTTCTAATGAAATCTACAAATACTCATGTTTAACACAAACATTTCACATTTTTAATCCAAATATCTCAATATATTTTCAATATTCTTGTTTGATATACTTATTTTACCATCTATTTTTAGAGTACAATAAATTTTAATTTTTTCATGCATCCAACTAATAATCTACAAAAATAATTTTCCTTTAACTTTTTCAACAATTATATCTTATTGCCTCATATTCATCACATTTATTTACTTATTTGTTTGTGAGTGGTACACTAAATTATAACTTATTCAATAAGTCCAATTGATAATCTATAGCAAAATAATCCTTCATTTCAACAACTATTATATCTTGCCCAGTAATTATTTTTCTACCCATTATAATCTTACTTGATTTTATTTATTTAAATTAGTGTATCCCATTGGTCAATGTTTTAATACATATTTTGTTTCTCTTAGTTTATTGAGCTCTCCACATCATCAAACTCAAATTATACATTGATCTTTGTAAGTCAATCTATAAAGACTCAAATCCAAATACCTATTCCCATGACCCGGGCTCTTTTTATTGAGTTGCCTACATATTTATTTGTGGAATCAGGGTCTAATGTAGTTTGGAGACAATATTATTTCATACACTTTTTCTTCATACACCATGGCCTAATGCAGTTAGGAAACAATATTATTTCATCCATTTGAAAAAATTAAAGTCTAATGTAGTTATATCATTGACTCTTTACTTGAGATCAACTTTTTTATCATACACCATAGTAAATTTGTCAATTTTTTCTTTTAATTATTTATACATATCTTGTATATGCTATGAAAAATCCTCTAATTAAGTGTACAACACTTTAAGATTTTTTAGATTACACTCACATTAAGACATTTTAGTTTCGCATCAGATAATATATTGTATGCATATTGATTAAATTGTTATAAGCATATTCATCTTGTGCTAATATCAATCCCACTATTTTAGTTTGTTTCAAACCAACATATCAACAAATTTATAGGACTTATATTCCCCAACATTTTTACTCATATATTTATGGATGGTATGTTGAATTATAACTTTTTCAACAAGTCTAAATGATAATCTATATGCAAAAACATGCCTTTCAATATAGAAACCATTTTATCCCATTAGATAATTTTTAAAATCCCATTTTTTTTCTTGGTATAACTTAATTTTATCATATGTTTGTATGACCATTTAATTGGGTATGAGACACTTTCAAGTTTATCAGTCCCTCCACCAATAATTTGGATGTACACTTTGATCGATGCGAGTCAATCTCCTATTAAGACTCATATTCAAAACCAATGTTTTAGCTTTTTTCAAATCAAACACTTAAAAAATTCAAGGCTCGTACACTAAACTATAACATCTTCATTGGGTACAAATAATAATCACATTGAATAACTTTTAACACCTATTTTATTGTTTTGAACTTTTTTAGCAAGTCCAAATGATAATGTATATATAGAAACATTCCCTTCAGTATGGAAACTATTCAATCACATTGGATAATTAGTTTATATCCTTTCTGTTCTTCTTAGTTTTACTTCCTTATACCAAAGGGTTTCATGACCATTAAACCTAGTCAAATACCTTCACATTAATGGGACACTCCACATGATAAAACTCAAAGTAAACTTTGATACTTGTAATCCAAGCTATAAACATGGCACCCAATGGTACTAAACTACAATTTTTTCACCAAATATTATCAAAACATCTATCAATTTCCTTTAATTTTAGATTAACTTCATGTGTGTACACAATGGTGCTAAAGTACAATTTGTTTCACAGAATATTTTCCTGTACTCATATTGATTAAACCATTATAGATGTATTCACCTTATTAAAAAATCAATCCCACTCTTTGGGTTTTTTTCCAAAACATCTCAATAAATTTCAGAGACTTGTATTCACATGCTTTTCTTTCATATTTTAGAGAGTACGTTGAATTGTAAACTATTCAAGAGGTCTACATAATAATCTAAATTCATAAACATGCCCTTCAGTATAGAAACTATCCTATCTCATTGTGTTATGTTTTAATACCCATTTTATTTATTTCAATTTAACTTTCTTTTACCATATGGTTGTATAACCATTCAACTTGGTTAGTAACACTTTAAAGATCATTAGTTCCTCCACATCATCAAATTCAAATTACACTTTAATCTCTATGATCTAATGTATCAAGACTCTTATTCAACACTAATGTTTCACACTTTTTCAAACTAAAAATTCAAGACTCATATACAACACAACTATTTTCTCATCTATTTTTTCATTCTCATATTATTTAAAAACTATAAATCTCATTGAGTTACCCACATCATCCATGTTGAATCACTCGTTAAACTTTGTAAGCCACTCATTCAAATCTTTTATCATTCACTTTTCACATGCAATAAATTTTTTGTTTATACACCATGATAAATAATTTAATTTTTTCTTTTAAATATTTATGCATGTTTTGTATATGTTATAAAAAATCCTCCTATAAGTTTAGTTTCCCAATAGAATAATTTTTGTACTCATCTTGATTAAATTATTATAAGCATATTCACCTTATGCCAAGATCAATACCACTATTTGGATATTTTTTCTAGACCAACATTTCAATAAATTTACAACACTTTTATTCACATGCATTTTATCATATGTTTTCAATGCTATTTCACTTGGTATGAGACACTTTAAATTTTATCAGTCCCTCCACAATCATACATTAAATATACTTTGATCTCTATGAGTCAATGCATTAAGACTCATAATCAACACCAATGTTTTAGCATTTTTCAAATAAAACACTTAAAAAATTCAAGACTCTTATTTAAAACAACTATTTTCCCATCTATTTTTGAGTGGTACTCTAAATTAAAACATCTTCATTATGTATAACTAATAATCACATTGAATAATTTTTAACACCCATTTTATTTCTTTCAAATTTTTAAGGAAGTCCAAATGATAATGTATATATATAAACATTCCCTTCAGTATGGAAACTATTATGTCACATTAGATAATTAGTTTATATCATTTTTGTTCCTCTCAATTTTACTTTCTTATAGCATAGGGTTTCATGGCCATTCAACCTAGTCAGATACTTTCACGGTAATCGAGAACTTCACATCATCAAAATCAAAGTAAACTTTGATTTTTGAAATATAATCTATAAATATGGTACCCATTGGTACTAAACTACAATTTTTTTCCACCAAATATTATCAAAATATCTATCAATTTCCTTTAATTTTAGATTAACTTGTTGTGTATACACAATAGCACTAAACTACAATTCTTTTCCACCAAATAATTTCTTTTACTTATATCAATTAAATTATTATAGGAATATTCACATTATTCCAAAATAAATCCCACTCTTTGTGATTTTTTCCAAACCTTCTCAATAAATTTCCAAGACTTGTATTCACATGATTTTTTTATCTATATTTTTAAAGATGGTATGTTGAATTGTAAATTATTTAGCAAGTCTAAATAATCATCTAAATTCATAAACGTGCCCTTTAATATGAAAAATATCCTATACCCATTTTGTTTATTTCAATTTATCTTTCTTTTACCATATGGTTGTACAACCATTCAACTTGATCAGGAACAATATAAAGCTAATTAGTTCCTCCACATCATCAAATTCAAATTACACTTTAATATCTATAATCTAATCTATCAAGACTCTTATTCAATACTAATGTTTCATACATTTTCAAACTAAAAATTCAAGACTCATATACAACACAAATATTTTCCCATCTATTTTTTCATTCTCATATTCTTTAAAAACTTTAAATCTCATTGGGCCATCCACATCATCCATGTCCAATCAGTCTTTGAACTCTTTAAGCCATTCATTTAAATCTTTTATCATTCTCATATTTTTAGATGGTACACTAAATTGTAACATGTTCATTGGGTGAAACTAATAATCACATTGAATAATTTTTATCACCCATTTTATTCCTTTCAACTTTTTTAGCAAGTCCAAATGATAATGTATATATAGAAACATTTCTTTTAGTATGGAAACTATTTTTTCACTTTGGATAATGAGTTTATATCATTTCGGTTCCTTTTAGTTTTACTTCATTATGCCTTAGGGTTTCATGACCATTAAACCTAGTCAGATACTTTCACATTAATTGAGCATTCCTCATAATCAAACTCGAAGTAAACATTGATCTTTGCAATCTAATCTATAAATATGGTACCAAATGGTACTAAACTACAATTTTTTCCCACCAAATATTATCAAGACATCTATCAATTTCCTTTAATTTTAGATTAAATTCTTGTGTGTGCTCAATGGTACTAAACTATAATTTTTTCCCACCAAATGATTTTTTTACTCATCTTGATTAAATTATTATAGGTATATTCACCTTATTCCAAAGTAAATCCCACTCTTTGGGTTTTTTTTCAAACCATCTCAATAAATTTTAAAGGCTTATATTACCATGTAATTTTTTCTATATTTTTAAAGATGGTATGTTAAATTGTAAATTATTCAACAAATCTAAATAATAATGTAAACTCATAAATGTGCCCTTCAATATGGAAACCATCCTATCTAATTGTGTAATGTTTTAATACCCATTTTATTTATTTAAATTTTAACTTTATTTTACCATATGGTTTTATAACCATTCAACTTGGTCAGGAATAATTTAAAGCTCATGAGTTCCTCCACATCATACAATTAAAATTACACTTTAATCTCTATAATACAATCTATCAAGACTCTTATTCAACACTATTGTTTCATATTTTTTCAAACTAAAAATTTAAAAAATTCAAGACTCATATACAACATAACTATTTACCCATCTATTTTTTTGTTCTCGTATTCTTTAAAAATATTAAATCTCATTGGACCACCCACATCATCCATGTAAAATCAATTTTTGAGCTATGTAAGCTACTCATTCAAATATTTTATTATTGACTCTTCACTTGCGATCAAATTTTTGTTTATACACCATGGTAAATTGCCTAATTTTTTCTTTCAATTGTTTATGCATGTTTTGTATATGTTATACAAAAACCTCCTATAAGTTAAGTTTTCCAAACACTTTTAATACTTTAGTTTCCCACTAGATAAATTTTTGTACTCGTGTTGATTAAATTGTTATAAGCATATTCACATTATGTCAAGATCAATCCCACTATTTGGATTTTTTCTAAACAAGCATCTCAAAAAATTTCCAAGACTTGTAGTCACATGCATTTTATCATATGTTTGCAATACCATTTAACTTGGTATTAGACACTTTCAATCATATCAGCCCCTCCACCATCAAACTTTAAATATACTTTGATCTTTATGAGTCAATCTATCAAGACTCATATTCAACACTAATATTTGAGCATTTTTCAAACCAAACAATCAAGAAATTCAAGACTCTTATTTAACATAACTATTTTCCCATCTATTTTAAGATGGTACACGAAATTACAACATTTTCATTGTGTTCAACTAATAATCACACTAGATAATTTTTAATATATATTTTATTACTTTTAACTTTCTTAGCAAGTCCAAATGATAAACATGTAAAAACATTCAATTTAGTATGGAAACTATTATATCATATTGGATAATTATTTTATAATCCTTTTGTTCCTCTCAATTTTATTTCATTATACCATAGGGTTTCATAACCATTTAACTTGATCAGTGACTGTTGTGTTGATTGGGCACTCCACATCATCAAATTTGAATTAAACTTTGATATTTCTAATAAAATCTATAAATACTAATGTTTAACACCAATATTTCATATTTTTTAATCTAAACATCTCAATTTATTTTCAAGATTCTTGTTTGACATACTTATTTTACGATCTATTTTTAGAGTACTGTAAATTTTATTTTTTCAATGCATCCAACTAATAATCTACAAAAATAATTTTCCCTTAACTTTTTTCACATTTATATATTATTGCCTCATATTCATCACTTTTGTTTATTTATTGGTTGTGAGTGGTACATTAAATTTTAACTTCTTCAACAAGTCTAATTGATAATCTATAGAAAAAAAATATCCTTCATTTCAAAAACTAATATATCTTTCCAAGTAATCATTTTTCTACCCATTATAATCCTCTATGATTTTACTTATTTAAAGTAGTCTTTCCCATTGGGTAATGTTTTAATACCCATTTTTTTCTCCCCATTTATCGATCCCTCAACATAATCAAACTCAAAGTACACATTGATCTTTGTAAGTCAAAATGTAAAGACTGAAATCTAATGACCTATTTTCCTGACAGGGGCTCTTTTCATTGAGTTACCTACATATCTATTTGTAGTATCAGGGTATAATGTATTTCTAAAACAATATTATTTCATGCACTTTTTGTTCATACACCATAGGCACTTTTGAAAAAATTATATCTTATTATCTCATATAAGTCACTTTTTTTACTCATCTCTTTATGAATGGTACACTAAATTGTAACTTCTTCAACAAGTCCAATTGATAATTTGTAGAAAAAATTACACTTCATTTCAACAACTATTATATCTCACAAAGTAATCATTTTTTAACCTATTATAATCCTAATCACTTTTTACTTATTTATATTAGTCTATCCTATTGGGTAATGTTTTAATACATATTTTGTTTCTCTTAGTTTATCAAGCCCTCCAAATCATCAAAATCAATGTATACTTTGATCTCTGTATGTCAATCTATAAGGACTCAAATCTAAATACCTATTCCCATGAATTGTGCTCTTATCATTGAGTTTCCTACATATCTATTTGTAGAATCAAGGTCCAATGTAGTTTTGAAACAATATTATTTCATGCATTTTTTGTCATACACCATGGTCTAACATAATTAATAAATAATATTATTTCATGCACTTATAAAACTCAGAGTCTAATGTAGTTCTATCATTGACTCTTCATTTGAGATCAATTTTTTATTCATACACCATGGTGAATTTATCAAAAAAATTTCTTTCAATTGTTTATGCATGTCTTTTATATGTTATGCAAATTCCTGCACTTATGTGTATAACATTTTAAGACTTTTCAATCTACACCCACATTAAGACACTTTAGTTTCCCAACAGATAATATTTTGTACACATATTGATTAAATTATTATAAGCATATTCACCTTGTGCCAAGATCAAGCCCCCTATTTTGGTTTGTTTCAAACCAACATCTCAACAAATTTCTAGGACTTGTATTCACTTATATTTTTACTCATATGTTTATGGATGGTATGTTGAATTATAACTTTTTTAGGAAGTCCAAATGAAAATCTATGTGCAAAAACGTGTCTTTTAATATAGAAACCATTTTATCCCATTGGATAATTTTAAAAAACCCCTTTTATTTCTCAGTATAACTTTATTTTATGATATGTTTATATGACCATTTAATTTGATATGAGACACTTTCGAGTTCATTAGTCCCTCCACCATCAAATTTTAAGTACACTTTGAGTCAATCTATTAAGATTAATATTTGACACCAGTGTTTTAGTGTTTTTCAAATCAAACACTTTAAAAATTCAAGACTATTATTTAATACAACTATTTTTCCATTTATTTTTGGATGGTACCCTAAATTCTAACATCTTCATTATGTACAATTAATAATCACATTGAATCATTTTTAACACCCATTTTATTTCTTTCAAGTTTTTAAGCAAGTCCAAATGATAATGAATATATAGAAAGATTCCCTTCAGTATGGAAACTATATTGTCATATTGGATAATTAGTTTATATCTTTTTTTTCCTCTCAATTTTACTTCCTAATATCATAGGGTTTCATGACCATTCAACCTAGTCAGATACTTTCAAGTTAATCAAGCACTCCACATCATCAAACTCGAAGTAAAATTTTATCTTTGTAATCCAATCTATAAGTATGGTACCCAATGCTACTAAAATACAATTTTTTTCCACCAAATATTATCAAAACATCTATTAATTTCTTCTAATTTTAGATTAACTTGTTGTGTGTACTCAATGGTACTAAACTATAATTTTTTCCACCAAATAATTTATTTTACTCATATTGATTAAATTATTATAGGAATTTTCACTTTATTCCAAAATCAATCCCACTCTTTGGGTTTTTTTCAAAACCATCTCAATAAATTTCCAAGACTTAAATTGATATGAATTTTTTATCCATATTTTTAAAGTTGCTATGTTGAATTGTAAATTATTCATCAAGTTTAAATAATCATCTAAATTCATAAACATGCCCTTTAATATGAAAACTATCCTATACCCATTTTGTTTATTTCAATTTAACTTTCTTTTACCATATGGTTGTAAAACCATTCAACTTGATCAAGAACAATTTAAAGCTAATTATTTCCTCCACATCATCAAATTCAAATTACACTTTAATCTCTATAATCCAATCTATCAAGACTCTTATTCAATACTAATGTTTCATAAATTTTCAAACTAAAAATTCAAGACTCATATACAGCACAACTATTTTTCCATCTATTTTTTCATTCTTATAGTCTTTAAAAACATTATTCTCATTGGGCCACCCACATCATCCATGTTGAATCAGTCTTTGAACTCTGTAAAGTACTCATTCAAATCTTTTATCATTGAATCTTGACTTGCAATCAAATTTTTTGTTTATACAGCATGGTAGATTGCTTAATTTTTTCTTTCAATTGTTTATGCATGTTTTGTATATGTTATGTAACATCCTCCCATAAGTTTAGTTTCCCACACACTTTAAGCAACTTTAGTTTCCCACCAAATAAATTTTTATTCTCATATTTATTAAATTGTTATAAACATATTCACCTTTTGCCAAGATCAATCCCACTATTTGGATTTTTTTCTAAACCAACATCTCAAGAAAATTTCTATGACTTGTATTCGCATTCATTTTATCATATGTTTGCATTACCATTTAACTTGGTATAAGACACTTTTAAGCTTATCGGCCCCTCCACCATCAAACTTTAAGTATATTTGTATTTATGTGAGTCAATCTATCAAGACTCATATTCAACACTAATATTTCAGCAATTTTCAAACCAAACACTAAAAAAATTCAAGATTCTTATTTAACACATCTATTTTTTTATGGTACACTAAATTGTAAAATTTTCATTGTGTTAAACTAATAATCACACTAGATAAATTTTAATATATATTTTATCACTTTCAATTTTCTTAGCAAGTACACATGATAATCTATATGCAAAAGCATTCACTTTGGTATGGAAACTATTCTATCATATTGTATAATTATTTTTTACTCCATTTGTTCCTCTAAAATTTACTTTCTTATACCATAGGTTTTCAAAACCATTCAACCTGGTCAAAATCTATCATGTTAGTTGGGCACTCCACATCATCAAACTTGAAGCAAACTTAGATCTTTCTAATCAAATCTATAAATACTTATTTTAACACCAATATTTCACATTTTTTAATCCAAACATCTCAATATATTTTCAAGATTCATGCTTGACATAATAATTTTCCCATCTATTTATATAGTACAATACATTTTATTTTTTTAATGAATCCAACTAATAATCTACTAAACTAATTTTCCCTTAACTTTTTAAATAATTATATCTTATTGCCTTATATTTATCACTTTTGTTTACTCGTCTATTTATGAGTGGTACAATAAATTGTAACTTATTCAATAATTTCAATTGATGATCTATAGAAAAAATTATCCTTCATTTCAACAACTATTATATCCTGCCAAGCGATCATTTTTCTACCCATTATAATCCTTTTTGCTTTTACTTATTTAAACCAATCAATCTCATTGGATAATGTTTTAATACCCTTTTTTTCACTTGATTTATCAGGGCCTCCACATCATCAAATTAAAAGTACACATTGATCTCTGTAAGTCAATCTATAAAGACTCAAATCTAAAGACCCATTCTCATGACTTGGGCTCTTTTCATTGAGTTGCTTACATATCTATTTGTAGAATCAAGGTCTAATGTAGTTTTGAAACAATATTATTTCATGCATTTTTTATTCATACATTATGGGCACTTTTTCAATAATTATATTTTATTGTCTCATATTCATCACTTATGTTTACTTATCTTTTTATGAATGGTACACTAAATTGTAACTTCTTTAACAAGTCCGATTGATAATCTATAGAAAAAATTACCTTTCATTTCAAAAACTATTATATCTCACCAAGTAATCTTTTTTGTACGCATTATAATCCTACCCACTTTTACTTCTTTAAATAAATCTATCCCATTGGATAATGTTTTCATACCCATTTTGTTTCTCCCAGTTTATCTAACCTTTCACATCATCAAAATCAAAGTACACTTTGATCTCTGTAAGTTAATATATAAAGACTCAAATCTAAAGACATATTCCAATTACTTGGACTCTTTTCATTAAGTTACTTAAATATCTATTTTTAGAATTAAGATCTAATGTAGTTCTAAAACAATATTATTCCATGTAATTTTTGTTCATACACCATGGGCACTTTTACAATAATTATATCTTATTGTCTCATATTCATCACTTTTATTTACTCATCTATTTTTGAATGGTACACTAGATTGTAACTTCATCAACAAGTCCAATTGATAATATGTAGAAAAAATTACACTTTATTATAACAACTATTATATCTCACCAAGTAATACTTTTTTTATCCATGATAATCCTACCCATTTTTACTTCTTTAAATCAGTCTTTCCCATTGGGTAAAGTTTTAATACATATTTTGTTTCTCTCAATTTATCAAACCCTCCACATCATCTAACTCAAATTACACTTTGATCTCTGTAAGTCAATTTATAAAAACTCAAATCTAAAGAACTATTACCATGACCTGGGCTCTTTTCAATGAGTTGCTTACATATCTATTTTTAGAATCAAGGTCTATTTTAGTTCTAAAAAAAATTATTTCATGCACCTTTTGTTCATAGACCATGGTCTAATATAGTTAGAAAATAATATTATTTCATGCACTTGTAAAAATCTAAGTTTAATGTAGTTATATCATTGAATCTTCACTTGAGATCAACTTTTTGTTCATACGCAATGGTAAATTATTCAACAAGTCTAAATAATAACCTAAATCATAAATGTGCCTGAAATATGGAAACTATGCTCTCTCATTATGTAACGTTTTATTACACATTTTGTTTATTTGAATTTTAATTTCTTTTACCATATGGTTGTATAACCATTTAACTTGGTCAGGAACACTCTAAAGCTCATTAGTTCCTCAACATCATCAAATTCAAATTACACTTTAATCTCTATGATCCATTGTATCAAGACTCTTACTTAACACTAACGTTTCACACTTTTTCAAACTAAAAGTTCAAGACTCATATACAACACAACTATTTTCCCATATATTTTTTCATTCTCATATTCTTTAAAAACTTTAAATCTCATTTGGAAATTCATGTCAAATAAGTCTTTGAATTCTATAAAACACTCATTCAAATATTTTATCATTGACTCTTCACTTGCGATCAAAGTTTTATTTATACACCATGGTAAATTCCTTAATTTTGTTTTCAATTGTTTATTCATATTTTTTATATGTTATACA
Source organism: Torreya grandis (assembly GCA_037957365.1). Taxonomy (NCBI): domain Eukaryota; kingdom Viridiplantae; phylum Streptophyta; class Pinopsida; order Cupressales; family Taxaceae; genus Torreya; species Torreya grandis. The sequence goes on from JARHVA010000308.1 coordinate 489,451, forward strand.
GAATCCTCCTATAAGTTTAGTTTCCCACACACATTAAGAAAGTTTAGTTTCCCACCAGAAAAACTTTTGTACTCATATTGATTAAATTATTATAAGCATATTCACCTTATGCCAAGATCAATCCCACTATTTGAATGTTTTTCTAAACCAAAATTTAAAAAAAATTATAAGACTTGTATTCACATGAACTTTATCATATGTTTGCATTACCATTTACCTTAGTTTGCATTATCATATGTTTGCATTACCATTAGGCCTAGTTGGTGAATGAGAGGAAGAAATGAAAAGGAGTGATGGGAAAGTTATGTGGTGACCTTATGATATTTAATGAGGTATTAAAATTCATAATAAACCAACCCAAACATGAGATATCAGTCCAAATATCCCAAACTAGTAGGGTGCATGCTAAGCCTGTTAGGCCTTGAGGAGACCTAGAGCTGATTGGGGGTCCAACCTCACTTATAGTTCTTGATGAGATATCTAGTTGATTGTAACATGTTTATGAGATTTATTTATACATTTATGATCTTTTGGTATGAAAATAAAGTTATAGGAAAGCTACTTTTAGCTCAGAGATAGTCCAAGCATGTATGAAAGGTGAAAACAAGCTCAATAAGGTGATTCCAAATGCTCATATATTTTCTAAATATATGCATGGAGGATAAATAAGTTTAGAGTGGTTATTAAGTTACCATAACATCATTATTTTATAATTTTTTTTTAGTTCTAGTGTTATGGATTTAGGAACAAAGCTTAAGGAAGAAAACTATCTAAAACCCTCACTAAACCCTTGGAAAGACATGAATGGGAAAAGAAGGCTAGAGATACATCTAGATGGGATGGAATGGACATGAAAGTAATTTTAGGTGTCAAATGACTCTTTATATATCCTTCTAATCAATCTTTTTTCTACCCTACCTATATAGACATTATATAAAATAGGTTATTTTGACTATTTTGTGTATTATGTAAGGTACAAGGCGTTTTAAAAGATGAAATCAAGTTTGGGAGAAATATATATAATTTTTATAACTAAATATTGCCATTTAATTCCTATAAATTTTTTTCAAACAATGTCTCTCATCTCATCCATTTAAAATTGGCATAGTGAATACAATGGTGAGAAGGGTGAAAAATTCAAGTGTGAGCCTTTTTAAGGTGCAACTGAGTAGTCTAAGGCCATGGAGATTATTTAAAAAATTTATCCACTCCATCCCATGGATTTTAATGGAAAAATGAAGCCAATTTTGAGGCCAAGTGTGAGGGGTGACTGAAAGAAGAGTTTTTTAGATTATAGACAGTGATGGCTTACTTCCAAGAGATTCCAAATGATTAGGACTACAACCAATGCATAAAGAGGCATGTTTGAAACCCTGCCCTATAATTCGAATCATGAGACCTATACCTATTTAGTTTTATAATGTTCAAATAGGTCCAAATCATGAAGGCAATTTTTTTAGCCAAGATGAGGACTTCCATGCCACTTTTCATAAGTTTCATGATTTATATGGACACTTTAACTTATTGATATTGCATGGTTCATTTTAAATATCTTTATCATGCATACATAACCTCTTTTATCAGCTTTACATGTGTTCAAGTGACCTTTTGACTTCATTTATCTCACCTCTTTCCTAAATGCTATAAACACTGACCTTTTTGGCTCTTTTAAGCAGCCTCCATTGGTTGATGGTGAAACCCTAGACCATTTTTTATTTGAATGACTACTGAAGAAATAAAAAAGTGAATTTTACTAATTACATGATGTAAAATTGAGTTTTGTTGCAATATTGTTGGTCTTGTCTAGTAGAAGATGATCTTTTCTAGCATGTTATCCTTGATTATTCACCAAGTGTGCAAAAGAGTAATTGTTACAGGTCTTTATTAGTGTTATCTTTTAGTGTATAAGTGTTTAAGAAGTGTTTCATGATTGTATTCTCCCAAGGAATCATTCATTACCCTTTTAAGCATAAAAATACCTCTTGAACCTAGCCTATGAAATATTGATGTAATAATTTGTCTTGTGTTGTGAGTTTTGTGTAAAGAAAGATTTATTTTGCTCTAAGTGGTATAATTTCAGTCAATATGAGGAAATTAAATATTTATGCATCACCTTTTAGTTTTATAAGTTTGTCTTCTTACCCCTTTTCATTCAAAGTTGATAAATAAGAGAGTGTTTCAAAGAGTGCATCAAGGGAACTAACCCTTATAGAGATTCATCTCACCAAATTATTTATCCACAGAAAGTGAGATGTTTCCATTGTGACACTTGGATTAGGAGAGATAGGAATCTCCTCAAGGGATGCAAATCAAAGTGACAATAGTTTTCAGCATGCCTAATGGGACTCTAAGTCCTAGAAGATTGTCCCAGATTGGTGCTAGTCTTGGCATACTTATAGCTACAATAACATCTACATTCAGCACCTAGTGACTCCACTAGGTTTTCAACTCTTTTGTTGCTGATGTGTCCTTAATTTCCATGCCAAAGGTTACCACTAGGTCTACTACTAAAGGTATAACCTTTGAGTTTGTGCAATTGCCTTTGTATTCTATCAAATATTCAAATTTGTGAATACTCATCCTTATTTAAGGGAGACAGCGTTTAAAAATTCCAAGTTCTTGCTTAGTTCAAACCCTAATACCTATAGTCTACATTCTAATATGGCTATGAGGCAAACTTTTTTAGACTTCACTAGATTATCTCCTTTGAATCTTGCCCAATATGACCATATTCTTGGAGCAGCCCTTAAGAGTGTTCCATATTTTAGTGGAGAAGGTCCTACTATTCCCATTGAACATATCAGAAACATAGTAAACTTTTACAATATCCATAACATCACTCAAGATAATGTATCCATCAAGTTATTGGCATTGTATTTCAAAGGGAAGGCTTTAGATTGGTATGGAACTCTACCTCATAATTTCATTACTTCATGGGATGAACTAGGAGATCTATTGTCTAAGAGATTTGAAGAGAAGAGTGATCATCCATCACTAGCTGATAAATTGATCACTATCAAGAGGGCTCCACAAGAGTTTATATAGGATTTTAACTCTAGATTTCAAAAAACATTGGATAGGATCCTAGCCCTTGTGAGGCATACTATACTTTATGCCTTCTTGTACTACCTAAAATCATTGAATAGTTATGTAGCCATGATGATCCAATTCATGTGTGAAAATACTCTTCCTATTGCGTATAAGATAGATATTAATGATGATAATTATATTTTTCAAGTAGGGAAGATTTCTCCTAGACCACCAATGCCATTGTTCCCTAATTTATAGCCTCCCTGTCAAGTTGCAACCTTGGATCCTTTGCCAAATAGTCAAGTAAAGTCTACCCTTGCCCATACCAATGAGATCCATGAAGTCAAGAGTTTGTTCCAAAGTGTTACCAATTAATTGATTACTCTCAAAAGATAACAATCTCAAAATTCTAGGCCTTATCATCCCTATAATTAGTTTAGACAAGCAAGTAGGCCTCCTTTTCAAGATAATGCTCAAGGACAAGGTCAAATAACTCAAGCTCGACCTTACCAAAGTTTCAATCCCAATGGTCCATCATCAAATTATAAAGATCTTGTTCCCACTCAAAAAAACGTTGTTCAAGAACAATCATGTCATCCTTCCTATGACCAAGATCAAATCCAAGTTGCATATGCCAATGAAATGCCTACTTAAACCATGACAATGCAAGGTAGTCAAGTATCTCAAGTTCCTAGTTTTGAGGTGAAAATGCAAAGTGGGATAGAAAATAGACAAACAAAATATAATTCTATTCTTATGAATCATTTAGAGGGATAATTTTATGCCATAAATTATGTGGGAAGCTCAAATAATGTGAATGGTAGTGTATCTTCTAACACTAGGTCTAAAAAAGGGGTTGTTAAAGAGGCACAAGGGGAAAATCAAGGACCTATTTTGACTCCTAAATCATCTCCAATGGTGGGTGGGTATAACTCAGCTCCTAATGTATAGGAGAATCATAAATTTCAAAATTCAAGGACACCTCCTACACATGCATCATCACATGCTAAAACATAAGCTATTAGTGCTTCCAAAGAGGTTTTCAAGATGAATAACCCTTATATGAATGTTGTGGATTAGATGAAGATATTACACACGAATATTTCATTATGGGATTCATTGACATTCTTAAGACAAAAGGATATTCTCCAAAAGGAATTGCTTGGACTAGGTAAACAAGTTCAATAAATTGGAATTGAAAATGTTGTATTGGTGAATAGAACTCAGCCCATTGATGGGAAAGTGAAGAAAAATGATAATAATCCTCCCTTTTACCTATACTTGATAATCGGTGATTTCTTAGTTCTTAATTTTATCATAGATAATGGGGCTAGTAATTCAGTTATACCTAAGTCAATAGTGGATAAACTAGTCCTCAAGTATGAACCATTAGCTAAAGGAGTTTTATAATTAGATGGGCCACCAGCAAAGACCTTGGGAGTAGTCAAGGATTTGAATTTGATTTTGCATGCTTGTCCTACTTTTTCCATCCCTCATGATGTGGTTGTTGTAGATTTACCTCCAAACTTTGCCCTTTGTTTTTTAAGAGAGTTTACAACTAAGATAGGTGGATACTTGGAAGGAAATTGATCATATATGGTTTTAAAGGCAAAGTATAGTACCAAGGTGAACATTGAATTAGAGCCTATTCATCACAATCATTTATATCCCTACATGTCTAAAGTTTCAAGTGTCAATTATGCAATTCTTGATGAGGAAGAGCTTCACATGGACTAATCTCCAACTTCTCTTGCAGTAGTTTTTGATTTGTATCTAGATGAATGGGGAACTGAGCACTATGAACATGATCATTGCAAATTCATAGAGAAATTTGGTCTTGGAGTGTATTGATTTAATGAGGATGATATTTCATGCCAAACTTGATGAAGCCAAGTGAAAACATGGATGGTTCATGGCATCTTTTCTTTGATGGATCAAGAAGTACGATTGGATCAAGTGGTAGATCAATGTTGGTTTCTCCATCCAAGGAAAGGTATTACTCTACTTTCAAATTTTAATTCACTTTTACTTGTAATGTGTAAGAATATGAGGCCCTCATTCATGGCCTTGAGTGGGATAGGAAAATAGGTGTGAAAGAGTTGCAAGTGTATGGTGATAGTGAGTTAGTTGTGAATCAAGTAAGAGGCTAAAATCTGACTAATAACTCTTTGCTTAAGTCCTATAATCATATAATGTGGGATATTATGGAGGATTTCAAAGCCTTCAACATCAAATCTATCCCAAGAGAAGACAACAAACATGTTGATAGGTTGGCAACAATTAGAGCTCAATTTGATGTTTTAAAAAAGATAAGATAAGATAAGAAGCAACCTCATCTCAAAGTGATTGTAAGGCCCTTTACTCTTGATAATATCACTAATTTAAAAGTGTTTGATAGTGACCAAAAAATAGATTTTTTTATACAAGAGGAGGCTAAGTTTTTCTCAAAGAATTAGTCCAAACTATAACAATAATATGGAGGGCAGATTATACAATTGAATACAAATAGGCTTCCTAAAAGCTTAGTCAAACTTGAGAATATATTCAATGATGATGATCAGTTGAAGAAGGAAAAGGTAAGCATGTATACTAAGAAATAAAACTATGAGAGAGTACATATATTCAAAGATAAGTTGTTTGCTCTTGGGAAGGTATGTACTAGAAAAGAAAGTTGTGTTTTCATTGAGTTATGCAAAAAAAAATTTGATGTCTTTGCATGGGAATATTTTGATTTAAAGGGCTTTGATCCAAAATTAGCTCACAATACCATAGATATATATGAGAATGATAAGCATATCAAGCAAAGGAAAAGGATAATCAATCCTAATCTTGAGCCTCTCATGAGAAAAGATCTTACAAAGTTGATTGAGTCTAAGATCATTTTTCCCACTAAGCATTCATTTTGGTTGGCAAACTTAGTCCCGATAAGGACGAAGAATGGTAAAATCAGGTTATGTATTGAATTTAGAGACTTGAATAGAGTTTTATTGAAGGACCATTATACTCTTCCTTTCATGGAGTAGCTTTTGCAAGTTGTGGTAGGTAGTGAAAGGTTCTCACTCCTTGATGGATATTCATGGTATAATCAAATATTTGTAAAGGAAACTGACCAATATAAGATAGCCTTTACTAATAAATTGGGTACATATGATTATAATAAAATATATTTTGATTTTTATAATTTTGGAGCTATATTTTAAAGTGTAATGGATATGACTTTTTAAGGTCTAATAAATGATATAGTGTTGGTGTATCTTGATGATATCAAGGTCTTTTCTAAAGATGCAAAGGATTACTTGAATCACCCTAGGTAGAATTTTGAGAGATGTAGAGAGTTTGGAATCTCTCTCAATCCAAAGAAGTGTGTGTTTACTATCCATGAAGGTAAAATTTTGGTACATATAGTCTCAAAGAAAGGCCTATCCATATATCTTGAAAGGGCAAGTGAAATCTTGGCATTGACTTTGCCCAAACATAAGAAAGGTTTGCAAAGTTTTTTTAGAAAAATCAATTTCATAAGTAGGTTTATTCTTGATTTTTATATTTTAGTCAAGCCTCTAACCTATATGTTAAGGAAAGATGAATTTTTACTTGGACAAGAAGAAGGAAGGAGATTTTTAAAGAGATTAAGTAATCTATTGCTCAAGATCCAACCCTAGCAAGTCCTAATTTCTCAAAGGAATTCAACTTGTAAAAATTTGGAAATGAAGAAGTAATATCTACCATGCTAACTCAATCAAATGAAGAAATTTTGGAGCAGCCTATTGCCTTCTTTAGTCAAGGATTGGAAGGCTATGATGTAAGATACACTTATGTAGAGAAGCAAGTAATTTTAGTTGGTATAAGTATAAATAAGTTTATGCATATGATATATAAAAATAATATTCATATATTGGTACCTCATCATAGTGTCAAAAACTTATTTTGTGAGTAGATATTTGAATGAAAAAAGGGTTGGTTGGATCACAAAAGTGATGGACTATGATGTAGAAATCAAGACAACCAAGCTAGTGAAAGGGAAGGGATTATGTGATCACATTGCTTCAGATTTGAAGGAAAAAAGAAGTTGTTTTATCCCTTCATGATGACCCTATGATAGTTGCATATTCATCAACGAGGAGGTAGACACAAGAAATGATCCATTTTCTTTAAACTAGTGAGTGTCCACAAGGCCTAGATAGATCTAAAAGAAGGCACTTCAGATTGTAATCTATTCCTTATGTAATTGTTGGAGTGTTGTTTATAAAAGACTTATTAGGTGTGTTATTAATATGTGTTGAATCAGATCAAGTTGAGAAAATATTGCTTGAGCTTCATGATGGACCAGTTGGTGGTCACTTTGCTCCAAGAATCACAACTGATAATATTATGAGAGATAGATATTTTTGGCCTGGTTTGTTCAAAAACACCCATGATTGGGAAATGAAATGTCAAAAATGTGCTCTCTTTGATGGTAAGAAAAATATTTCAGCCTTGATTCTTCATCCAATATAAGTAGACCAACCTTTTATGCAATGGGGTCTAGATTTCCTAGGCCTAATCAACCTACCTTCTAATGCTAGCCACAAGTGGGTGTTGACTTCTACAGATTAATTTACAAGATTGATGGAGGCTTTATTTCTTAAAGAAGAAAATTAAAGTTTAGTTTTAGAATTTTATGAAGGCATAATGACAATGTTTGGGGCTCCTTCAGTAATAATTTTAGATAATGCATTGGCTTTCCTTAGAATGAAGACAAGTGAGTGGGATTTAAAACATGGTATTTATCATAGTACTTCCTATAACTATTATCCACAAGGGAATTAACTAGCTAAGTCCACAAATAAGAATCTAATCAGGATCATAAAGAGGACAATGGAGGAAAACCACATAACTTAGTATTCCAAGCTGAAGATAGCTCTTTGGGTTGATAGGATCACCCCAAAAAGAGAAATTGGAAACTCACTATATACACTTGTTTATGGGAGAGAAGCTAGACTACCTATTTCACTTGAGCTACGAGCCTTGGATCTCACTTATCAGTTATTGTTGATGGAAAATGAAAGCATAGAGGTCAGATTATGTGAGTTGATGGAGCTTGAAGAAATAAGAGATCAAGCTATGCAAACTATGAGGGCTCATCAAGATCAAACAAAGAGATATTTTGATAAGAAAGCCACACTAAGAAGTTTCTAAGAGGGGGAAATTGTTCTAAAGTGGGATGAAGATAGGGCTAAGTCTAGAAAACACACAAAGTTTGATGCTTTGTGGAGTGGCCCCTATGTCATCACTCAATACAAGTAACACAACGCTATCTAACTTTCAAAGATAGATGGAGAGGAGCTTCATATCCAAGTTAATGGGATATATCTCAAAAATTTATACAAAGGTATCCTCTCTCCTTTTACATAGTTGTTGTTTTCCTTGTTTCACTAAGTGCTTATGCACATGTGTGAGTCTTGTTGGGTTCTCTTTGTTTGTGTTTGTTTGGCATGTTGTGGGATTATATGTGTGTTTTAATTAATTAATTTGTAGTTTTCCTCAATATTTCATTGACTCCCTAGCCCATGGATTGATAAGTTTATTGGTCTTAAGTATAGCAGGCATACTACCCATATGAGTCACCATTTTGTTGACCAAATTTGATTTTTAGGTCAAATTTAGACCCTATAGGTAATTTTTCTAGTTTTTTAGATGTTTAGGGGTCAAATACTTTATCATAGGTTATTTTATAGTAAATTTTATGTTGTCTAATGTATTTTTAGCCTTATTCATGGTCCAATAAGTTTATTTGTCATGTTGAGTCACTTAGTGGGCTTTTAGAGGTAATAAATACAAGTGGCATGGTTCCTAAGGTGTCCAGGTGTCTTATTTTACTTTTAAATGCCCAATATATTATATTATCTATTATGAATGTCAATTAAATCATAATATTGTGGGTTATCTAACTGAAGATCAAATAATCAACTAAAAAGGGTGACTTTGGCACTTGTACAACCCATGGTGGAAGGTGAGACATGGGATAAGGAGATGGAATGTCTCTTAATATTTATAGAACTCATATAAATTATTGACATTCTTTTTAAGTTCCATTTTTAAGATAAAACCATTCTACTACTTATTTGACTTTTTAGACATATAGAAGTGACCTTCAGGTTTGTGATTAGTAAAGATAGCTAAAGAGGTTTCAAGGCAAATTATTTTGGGAGGTTTTAGTAAAATTAGATAACTTCAGTTAAATAATAATATTTTTAATAATGGTGGTATGTACTTTATGAATGATCCTTTACAAGATGAGTATGTTTTGCTCATTATTTCCTACACCCTATAAGTTTTAATCCATTTTGGTTAAGTCCATACGAACCAATTGGTGATGTTGAATATAAAGGATTATGGATAAATTCTAAAATGATATCCATACTTATTTTAATGTTTCATGGTGTTTTGATTGGCAAGTTGTTTCATGCTTTAGGAAGGTGTCACCATTGTGAAGTTTCAGTCAATTCTATCTTATTACAAAAAGTTGGTCTTCTACAGAGGTTTCATGTCAATGGAAAATGATGTACTATAAGTCTCAAGGCCATATTATCATATCTTCCAATGTTTGGTTTCATCATATTATGCTTTTGGCAAATTTTAGTCTTGCTATTCATCTTAGTCAATTCTTTGCTCAATTTCATGTTGGAACACGCATGTATAGAGCTTGTTTTATCTTGTTTATGGAGTTTTACTCAGGTTATATCAGATTACCAAGTCATTAATATTTGGATAAAGTTAATTTGGATGTTTTGGGAAGTGGAAGATTGTGTGTAAGCTCATTCATCATATCAAACAACCATTAGATGGCCCTCCCTAATTTGTTCAAATGTTTGCAAGTCATTTTAAAGTCAATATAGATGTTTTAGAACTTGTATTCATACCTAATTAATGTATATCATGTATTCAAGGGGTTAAAATTAAGTTTGAGTTGATCTTGAGAAAATTCATACATTTTTCTGCTCCATTCTATGCCCCTACTTGCATACAATCCATATGCACACCTACAAGAGCCTTTGCTAACATCATCCTAAAGGTGAAGAGTTGGAAGATGTATTAATCTCTTATGATTTTTAAAAGGTGATGGATATTTGATGAGATAATATAAGGTTCATAACATTAGTATCTTATATACTGTCAAAAGGATCACCTTATTGCCTATGTATGCTAATGACCACCTACAAGGGGTACCTCAGAACTTTGGAGGCCTCAAAATGGAAGATTTTGAACATGCTATGGTCATTTTAAAATAATATGTGGAAGAGTCATAAAATACATATATAAGGTGTCAAAAGGGTAAAATAAGATGCAATCTTCCTTGGAAGAAGTAGAGACTAAATTATGGGAAACGTTCCCACAAATGTGAAAATAGATGTCCAAGGGGTTTTTGTAGATCTCTTACAGCATGGTTGAAATGAAATTTGAAATATATAAGTAGGTGAAAATTATAGCCTATAGTATGGACAAGATATATTAAAAAAATGGAGTCAAAAGGATTGATCGAAGGTGGAAAGTGAAGGCCTTAAAGTTGCCTCTAAAAACACTGAATTCTTGCATTAATCTCCACAAGATTGGAAGTTTGAATGACATTTGACATCCCACAAGAAAATAAGGCATTACCTCATGGATAGAGTAGTCTCATGGATTTAGTTGTGAATAAAATTTCATGAATACCATCAATATAATGTTGATGCATCCTTTTTCAATCTTATAGATACTTACAAGTGTTCCTTCTCAGGGAAAATATGCACGTACAGTAAGGTATGAAAATAGTGACCCAAACTTGATGTCTAGGTGGTGTTTAGGAAATATAAGGTAAATAAAATGTATGAAAATATACCATATGGTTATAATGATTCATGGAGAGTCTCTTCATACCATGAACAAGCTCACAGACACCTATAGGAATCAAAGGTAGGGTTTCTTGGTCAGAATAGGGAAAGATTCAGTTTATGACCTCAAAGTGCATATGAAGGGTTAAAGGGAATTTAGAATGATGAGACAAGAATGTGACCACCTCAATTAAGATAATTATTAAATTCATAAACTCTTATAATGATGAAACAAGCCTACACAGACTTCTTACAACCTTGTATGCACCTACAGTTGAGTGTGCAATCATGTTGAGGGTAAGGAGGTGAATATGCTTAGGAGCTGGAAGAGGGTTTGATAATAGATTTAAAATTTTTCAGGATTGATAAATAATTTTTTTCCATAAGATCCAATGATACCTTCAAGATGATCATCTACTCTCTTTATTATCCCAAAGGTAGCAGTTTGTACAGTTACCCTAAGGGACTCTTTGGTTAATGGGTAAGAATGAGAAACCTAAGGGAAAAGAGAATTTTTTGATGAATATTAAAATTATTTAGAATAAATTAGGGATTAATATCATGCTTAAGTAACATAATAACATTGATTTTATACCTTCGGGGGTCATTCTTAGGAGATATTGAAAAATTCAAGAAATAGTCCTTTTTAGAGGCCTTTTTTGGGCATTTTGAGTTGGTTAGGTAACTAAATAAACGAGTCTAACATTAAATTTAGTATATAGTCTCATTATGACCTAAGAAAACTCATAAAATATTCATTTTACCTTAGGGAAGAGGGATATAACTCACTATTTTTTCTCAGAGGTCAGTTAGTCAAGAAAAATTAGGGTTTGGCAAAACAAGCTAATGAAGTCAAAATGGTAAAAATAACTTGGTGGAAAGATTTTTAAACCTCAAGAAACATATTTTTAGGTTTATTAAAGTAAAATAGGTTATGTGAAGCACTAGGTTAGGGTAAGACCTCTCAAAATGACCAAAATACCCTTGTACACAATCCAACTAGACAAGCTTCCATTAGGCCTAGTTGGTGAATGAGAGGAAGAAATGAAAAAGATTGATGGGAAGGTTGTCTGGTGACATTTTTGAGATTTAATGAAGTGTGAAAATTCATAATAAACTGACCCAACCATGATAGATCTGTCCCAATATCCAAAACTAGCAAGGTGCATGCTAAACCCATTAGGCCTTGGGGAGACCTCGAGCCAATTGGGGGTCCAATCTCACTTCTAGTTCTTGGTGAGATATATAGCTTATTAGAGATTTTTTATGAGATGTATTTATACATGTATGATATTTTTTATGCAAATAAACTTATAAGAAATCTACTTTTAGCTCAGAGATAGTCCAAGCATGCAAGAAAAAGGGAAATAATCTCGATAGGGTGATTCAAAATGCTCATATATTTTATGAAGATATGCATGGAAGATGAATAAGTTTGGATAAATTATTAGGGTAAATTAACATCATGTTTGTGGAATTTTTTGGTAGTTTCAATGGTAGGGATTTATGAACAAAGTTTAAGGAAGAAAACTATCTAAAACCCTCACTAAACCCTTGGAAAGACCCGATTGGGAAACAAAGGCTAGAGATGCAACTAGATGGGATGGAATGGACATGAAAGTAATTATAGGTTTCATAGGAATCTTCAGGGCTCCTCTTCATCAATTCTTGTGTGACCCTACCTATACGAATACTATATAAAATAGGTTCTTCTGACTATTTTGTGTATTGTGTAGGGTGCAAGCTATTTCAAAATATGCAATGAAGTTTGGGAGAAATATATAGAATTTTTATAACTACATATGGCCATTTAATTCCTAGAAAAAACTTTTAAGTGCTCAAATAATAACTCTCATCTCAGTCAATCAGAACTGGCATAGTGAATACAATGGTGAGAAAGGTGAAAACTTCAAGTGTGAGCCTTTTTAAGGTGTACCTAAGTAGTATAAGGCCATAGAGAGTCTTTAAAAGTGTCATAAACTCCATCCCATTAATTTTAATGGAAAATTTAATCCAATTTTATGGCTAAGTGTGAGGGGTGACTGAAAAAGGAGTTTTTTAGACTACAAGTGGTGATGGCTTACTTTTAGGATATTATAAATGAGTAGGACTAAAAAAAATCCATGGATTGGCATGTTAGAAATCCTTCCCTCTAATTTCAATCATCATAACAATCCATATTTAGCCATGGAATGTTAAAATAGGTCGAAATCATGAAGGCAATTTTTTGAGCCAAGACAAGGAGTTTCATGCCACTTTTCATAAGTTTCATGACTTGTATGGACACTTGAACTTACTAACATTACATGGTTCATTTTAAATCTATTTATCATGCATATATAACCTCTTTTATTATCTTTACATGTGTCCAAGTGAATTTTAGACTTCCCTTGTCTCACCTCTCTCCTAGATGTTATAAATATTGACCTTTTTGGCTCTTTTGAGCAACCTCCATTGGTTAATGGTGAAAACATAGCTATATTTGTATTTGAATGATTCTTGAATCAATAAAAAAGTGAATTTTCCTACTTACATTTTATAAAACTGAGTTTTGTTACAATCTTGTTGGTCTTATCTAGTAAAAGATCTTTTCTAGCATGTTATCCTTGATTATTCACCAAGTGTGCAGAAGACTAATTGTTATAGGTCTTTATTAGTGTTCTCTTTTAGTGTATGAGTGTTTTAAAAGAGGTCCATGAATTTATTATCCTAAGGAATCATTCATTACCCTGCTAAGCATCAAAATACCTCTTGAACCTAACATATTAAACATTGATGTAACAATATGTCTTGTGTTGTGAGTTTTGTGTGAAAAAAGCTTTATTTTGCTTTAAATGGTATAATTTAAGTCAATAAGAGGAAATTAAATATTAATGAATCACCTTTTAGTTTTTTAAGTTTGTCTTCTTACCCCTTTTCAAGCAAATTTGATAAATAGGTGAGTGTTTCAAATAGTGCATCAAGGGAACTAACCCTTCTAGAGATTCATCTCATCAAATTATTTACCCATAACAAGTGAGATGTTTCCATTATGTCACTTGGATGAGGAGAGACAGGCATCTCCTCAAGGGGTACAAATCCAAGTGACAACAATTATAAAGACTAAACTTGTTGAAATACAAGTACATATTGACTTGTAAAATCAAGTGTGATACTCATGAGGTAATGGTTGAATTCCTTGAAAGGATGTTCTGGTATGAATATTCTAAATTATTGACATGTGTTGATTGGTAAGTGAAACCATGCGGTGTGTAAGGTATTATTGTATATACCTAATATTATTTTTTAAAAATGAATATTTCTAATTGTGACAACATGGATGAAATGCATACTAATTTTATACTTGAGAGGAATAATGTTAACTTCTGATCAGATGGATTTTAAAATTTTATGTATTTTGTTATGTTATTATTATGAGGTAAGTGCAGTGAGATGGTGGGATTGTAATCCCTATAACCATCATGTGAGCTCAAAAATTTGTAGAGAGCATGCTAAAAACCTTAGAGGTTGCATATGAATGTCTAGTATGGATTCTTTGATGTTTGGTATGGATAGTGTAGGATGCTATACTAACCCATAAATGGTGGATGGTGAAAGGTAAGTAACAATTGTTTGATAAATCTATATTCTTGTTGACATTCTATGATGAGTGTTACCAAGAATATATTCATGCACCACATGTGTGTTGAGGACCATAGAAGTATGGTTGTTATTGTTGATTTTTATTCTTAAATGAATGAAATGTGTATGCGTGAGACATACATTAGGTGGTGGCAACACCATGTAGCTATAATAATGTTGTGTTGTTCAACATTCTATAGAATGATATATATATATATATATATATATATATATATATATATATATATATATATATATATATATATATATATATATATATATAAAACTTAGAATGTTGCATCAAGACAACACCTCAAATCTAAAGATTTTGTGAAAATATGTTGGATTGCTTTTGGGCAACTTCTACTTAAAGTTCATAATTTATGTGTTAATTGATTTTTATTCTTAAATGAATGAAATGTGTATGTGTGAGACATACATTATGTGGTGGCAACACCATGTACCTATAATAATGTTGTGTTGTTCAACATATATATATATATATATATATATATATATATATATATATATATATATATATATATAACTTAGAATGTTGCATCAAGACAACACCTCAAATCTAAAGATTTTGTGAAAATCTGTTGGATTGCTTTTGGGCAACTTCTACTTAAAGTTGCTAATTTATGTGTTAATATTTCCTCATTATGAGAGGAAGGTTCTGCTGAAAACTATTTTTCTATTAAAATTTTTAATCATGGGTTTGTGGCTAAGATAAAATTATTGAATATATGTTATTTTGTATGAACTCATAGTTGGGAGTTTGTTGGTTTAAAGAGTACTAAAAAAATCTTTTGTTAAGAAATATTGGTATATATTTGGTAATTGTAGCCTATGATGCATATTTTTGCATGAATTAAATAAATTGATAGTTGCATAGGTGATTGAAAATTAGGTAAAATTTAGTGGTATTATGTTAAAAATAGTAGTTCATCGGTAAGATCACCATGGTAAGGGCATGTTTAAGCTGAAATAACCTTTTATAAAAAGTGTTAATGTTTTCTTGAGCAAAATTGTGGTCTTGTGAGGCACAAAAATTAGAATTTATATGTTATATAAGTTGAAATTTTTAGAGTTTTCTAGAAAAAATAAGGTATGTACAACACCTTGTCTTTCTCATCTTGGTCTTACAAAGGAAACTGAGCCAAGTTAAAAGGATGGTTTTCTAGCTTGGTTAAATGTAGGATATGGTTGTCCTAGAGGTAGCATATGAATTTTAGTATGGTAAGGTTATGTGTTTATTCATTATGTGAGTTTGAGAAATCTTCTAGTTATACTAAGAAGGTAAGTGTATGATAATATTTCTTATTTTGGGTATTAGACTACACAAGTGTGTAGTATGCATGACTATTATGTTGATAACAATTGATAAAATTTATCAATATAGTTATTTCTATGCTTGAGCTATCTCTTGATTCTTTTAATGTGTTTGCATTTCATGAAAAGAGTGATAAAGTCTCTTTTTGGTATAGCATGATTCATGGTTGTTAATTATCATTGGAAAGACTCCTCTTTAAGGGGGGAGGATGTCATGACCCTACCATTTGGCACCATTATTTAACTGAGTTTTTGAGGTCCAGTGTTATGTTATTTGGATTACAGGCAGAATTAGACCTAATCAGTTCTGTTTTTAACTTTTATGATATATATATATATATATATATATATATATATATATATATATATATATATATATATATATATATATATATATATAATGTTTCTATAATATATACATATGTATATAGATATAGATATATATATGTCAAGAGGAGTTTCTCATCATGATAAATGATATTGCCCTAGTGGTTGAATCTTATATTCATCTTGGTTATGGAAGTTAATTGTTTTAACGTATGCATGGCAGAAATATATATTTACATAAATAATTTTAATTATTGAACTTTATCATTTATAAAAGTTGTTATTGCATTTAATTCAAATGCTTAGACTTTTGGAAAAGTGTATAAATTATATATAGGGGAGTTGGGTTGTATTAATCCTTGTGCATAAGTCCTTGGAAAAGGTGTCGAGTCATGGAAGATGTGTGGTATGGTTCATAAAGGACCTTATTTAATTTATTTGATAATTCTATGATATGTTGAGCTATGTATGGGGAGAGGATGTTCCTTCAACACCTAGGTGAAAAGCAAGTAAAGACAATTGAAAACAAAGAAACATTGTATTATCCCTTATCCAAAGTCAATTTTGGAATTGTTGTATAAGCCAATTTGGAAAGTAACAGAAAATGTATGAAGGAAAAAACTATTTCCTCTTATATACGAGTTCAAATGTTGGATGAAACTTTATTTTGTTAAGCCACAGGCCTATCACCACATTAGAATTTAATTTTTACAAAAAGTGTTTTTTAATTTTTTAGGTTTTTTAATATTTTAGGTTTTATTAGGCACTAATAGACTATCCTTATGGAGGCATTGACTTCCTTTAGAAGATTTTTGTGATAGGGTTTGGACTATACCTTAGCTGCCACCTTGTGAGGGGATTATCAAGAATGAGATGTTTTTAGGCTTGCGTTTGGGCCACCATGCTGAAGGTAATTAGAGGGAAATGGAGAGATACAATGAAAATAAAGTTGTGAGTAAAAAACTAAAGGAAGAAGGGCAGGATGATGCCAAGGAGGGGAGAATGGCACATCTGCTATTATGTTTCCACTTTAAAGAAACTAGAATTAAAAACCTTCTAATTATATATATATTAGGCATGTGAATCCTTCATTGTAGGTTATATTCTATTTTTAAAATTTTATAATAATAATTTCAAGTTATAAAACCCTGTTTGCTTAATCTTCAACATGTGTTTTTTCCCTCTAGTTTAAATTTTGATTTTTCAAAATTTGTATTAATAATTGGCAAGCTATTTAAAAACCTTGTTGAATATATTATTTTATGAAGATATTGGTTATTCTCACTCGAGCATATACCACAGTTAGGAGTAAATATGAAGTTGTTGTGTAAAAATTATTGGTTATTTTGCTTTAGGAAAGATAGGGTATGACCCTGAATAATGTCTAGTATTTTTTTTATTACCAAAAAATTTCATATCATGATTGCTATGATATATTTTCATCAACATTTTACAATATTTCTAAAAAAGGGGTTACATGAGGAATAATCACAAGTGTATAATAATATACATCTATTTTTATTTTTACACCACACTAAAAAGTTAGAAACATTAAAATCTACACCATATAACTGAAATAAATTTTGCCATACCAAAAATATGGCCCCATCATTGATGACTAATGAAAGGTCAATAAAATGCCTCCAACCTCTATTTCCTCTAATCTCCTTTAGGTTCGATGCTCACTCAACAATTTGAAAATGAAATCTCAAATGTTTCTACATTGGATGTTCTTCCCCCCTCAATGTGAACAAATACATAGGACATTCGGGGTCATCCAAAAGTGCATCCTTTTACAAGTAATTTTTTATTTTTTATTATTTTTGACAAAGACTTTACATGACATGTATGCCTAAATTACTTTTAATTTTCTAATCATTTCTATGTTTTTATCCCTTGGACA
This sequence comes from Torreya grandis, assembly GCA_037957365.1. NCBI lineage: Eukaryota > Viridiplantae > Streptophyta > Pinopsida > Cupressales > Taxaceae > Torreya > Torreya grandis. The sequence goes on from JARHVA010000308.1 coordinate 507,514, forward strand.
CTACTGATGGTTCAGGACACTGACATCAACAGTAATGTCAAAAGTTAACAATAGCTTTAAGATTTATTATATTTTCTTGTCATGACCTCATTATTGAGAAAGCAGTGGTTTTTTTAAATAAATCTTAGTGCATGGGAGAGATTTACAGATTAAAATATATCTACTCTTACAAAGGAGGAACAAAGTTATGAATACTTACCTTTGAAGAGGAATCTATTGAGCCTCAATGTATCCCTTGGCCAAAGTGCTTCACAAGAGGTTTTTGTGGTGTGTAAGGATGAAAATAATTAGTTAGCTCTAGGCTACACAACTTTCTTTGCATACAAAATATTTTTCCATAAGACAAGATCCACATCTCCAAACCAAGTATTGAAACCCTAAGCTATGCTCCTCAAGTAAAAAGGGGGATAAACAGATGCATGATATATTATTCTTATTATTCTCTTCTTAAATGATAGAAATGGATTTGTATATATAGCTGAATCTAACCTTAAACCTTTTTGAAAGTTTATTCGACATGATCAGCCTAATTTGACTCTATATCATTATTTGATAAAAACAAGTTAGGTCTCAATCTAGGTTGACTTAGACCTATAACATTTTTTTAACAAATTAAATACAGGTCCATCCTAGGTTGACAATGTATACTAAATGTCAAAAAGGGGTTTTAGGGTTAGGAAAGGGATAATTAAGGTAGTGAATTACTTTGAGGAGTGTGTAAGAGAGGATAAAAAGCTTAGGGAAGTGCATATGATAAGGTTGTGTAGATAGAAAATGGTAGTATAAAGGACAATAATTTTGTGAAGCACCAATGGTTTGTCAACCCTTTTCTTGATGCACCCTTTAAGGTGTGCACTTAGAGAGATTGAGACTCGATGGGTTCATACAAGAGATAAATCTTTAGTATTTGATAAAGTTTAATATATTATGTGTATACATATGCCCCACTCAAAGCTCATCACATGTCATATAGGTGCAATATGGGATGGTGCTTCAAGAAAAAAATATATCAACATACAACATTGACACTAAATAAATTGCAGTAAGAAGCAAATAAGATAAATAAAAGGATAGAATGAAAAATACATACCTTTACTTGCCTTAGTGCTATAAATAAGGAATGAAGTGAAATAAATGTGAAGGTGTCTAATGTAGGGAACATTAGGTGAACCTATAAAAATTAATGAAAAATCAAATATTTTACAAAAAATCCATGTAATATATGAAAAAATTATCTACAATGTTAAAATCCTAGAATATCTTTCAGTTAAAAAAAGAGCTAATAGAAACAAAAAAATGCTTAAAAAATAAAATGTAATGATAAACATTTAACAAGTAAATTTTTTTGAGTAGTATATATATAAATAAAACACTATATATATAAATATATATATATATATATATGGTACTTGATTTATTTATATAAATAAAACACTATGTATATATACACATGATACTTTATGTATATAAATAAATCATAATGTATACATAGTATTTTATTTATTTATATAAATAAAGCATTGTCTATATAGTGTATACACGGTATCTTATTTATTTATATAAATAAAGCTCTCTCTCTCTCTCTATATATATATATATATATATATATGTATATAGTGATTTATTTATATATACATAAAGTACTAGGTATAAATATAGTACTTTATTTATAATATGTATACATAGACCATCATGTGTATACACACACACAATGGTTTATTTATATAAATAAATAAAGCATCATGTATAAACATAAATCACCTCATATAAACATGATGATTTATGTGTATATATAAAGTAATGTGTATAAACACAATATTTTATTTATATATATATAAATTATCATGTATATATACATATACAATACTTTATTTATTTATAGAAATAAAGCACCATGTATGTATATTTATATACAGTAAGTTATGTATATATAAATAAAATACCATATTCATATACAGTGCTTTATATATATACACGGTGATTTATGTATAAATAAATAAACTACCATGTATAAACATGGTACTTTATTTATATATATGCATAAATCAAAGTACCGTGATTATGTATATATAAATAAAGCACCATATATATATTTATACACGGAGATTTATGTATATATAAATAAATTATCATGTATTAATATAATGATTTATGTATATATATACATAAAGTAACGTGTATAAATATGATGATAAATGTATATATATAAATAAAGTATTATGTATAAACATGGTGCTTTATTTATATATATGCATAAATCTCTATGTGTGTATTATATACACATAGAATGATTTTTTATTTATGTATATAAAAATAAATCACCATGTATACACACAGAGAGAGAGATTTATGTATATATGTAAATAAAATATCATGTATAAATACGGTGATTTATGTATATAAATAAAGTAACATGTATAAATATGGTTATACATATATGAAGTATCACGTATAAACACGGTGCTTTATTTATATATATGCATAAATCATCGTATGTGTATTAATTTAAATAAAGCATCATGTATATATATTTATACATGGTTATATATATATAAAGAAAGCACCATTTTTATACATGAAATTTTATTTATATATACATAAATCATCATATTTGTACATGATACTTTATTTATATATACATAAATAACTATGTATATATATAGTGCTTTATATATATATACATAAATCACCATATAGATATACATAAAACATCATGTATATATATTTATACATAATGCTTTATGTATATATAAATAAAGTACCATATATATACATATTTATACATGGTATTTTATGTATATATATTCGATGATTTATGTATATATAAATAAAGTATCATATATATACACATGGTATTTTATTTATATATACATAAAATATGGTATACAAACCTTTTAACTCTTTAATATATGATCTTTTTCAAAAAAAAAAAAAAACCTAATTAATAATAATAGTATTATCAACCGTAAAAACCTTATTATTTAATATAGAATGAATTGAAACCTAATTAATAAAATTGAAATTTTCAACCAAAAAAAAATAACATGATTATTTAATATAAAATAAATAATTAATGTAAATAATTTTAAATACTATTATTTAATTGAAATTTAAAACTTAAAAGTGGTAATATGAGAATAGGTTATCATGTATTTATTTATTTTTATGACCATGGAAGTAGGAGGTTGCACCCACTCAAATAAAGAAGCGATGCACATTGTAAAAAATCAACAACAATGTAGAACATTATATGGGGATGCATGGTGTTCTGTTTTCAGACATTGTGGGGTGAGAGGTTTTTACTCCAATATTCATAGCCATTGTATAGAGCTCATAACATAATTTAGTTTCTCTATACCCAACAATATATTAGAAATAATTATGATATCCTTGTTTATGCCAATATGAATCCTTTTATCCATTTTATTTGTTGTGAACTTGAGAGCAGTGTATCGTCAAAGGAAGTTACCCTCAACTTAGCTCCAAAATTGGGTTAATTGGGCTATAGGTATGGTTTTACTTATTAGGTTTATCCTAAGAGGTTATTAATTCAGCATTTGAAAATAAGTGTAATTAAGTAATATTTTATTGCTCATGGTAGTTAGTATATATAAATAATATTATTTGAAATTTCTATAGTTTTTTATATATTCCATATAATATTAGGGAGTTTTCATAGCTTTTGGATTGGGATAAGATAATGCCTACCCTATTATATAGGGAATATTTTTGGCATTAATATTTGTATAAACTCATAAGCTTTGTAATGTTTTCATTGAATGGAATGAATATAAATATTATTCCTCCTTAATATCTAGTATCAGAGCCATCGTAGAGGTTTTTCACTTGTAATAAATCTAGGAGAAGCCCATGCGCTCCAAAAATACTTATTTTATACACCTTTTTGTATTAGTTTATATAGTATGAGAAGTAGACAAATCATAAGACTATGATTCCAATTAGATATGGTCAACTATACATTACTTCACATGTCATGATAATTATAATAACTCATAAAGATTTGGATGTACAAATCTTTAGAAGAAAAATTGTCCTTGTGTCCTTTGTTGCCTAAAAACCTACAAGGTGGAGCAGGTTGATTTTTTGCGATAATATCAAGACCATTTATCAAAAGGTCCTAAAATTTTTATGAATTTTATGTAACTCATTGATGAAACCTAATTTAATAGGACATATAGTTTTGGATTAGGTCACACCATTCCAATAATACCTTCAAATAGTTTATTCATAATCTGTACAACTAGGTTGGTTTTTTGCAATTCTAGGCCATACAGGGCAAATATTTGAGTGCCATTTTTTGAACTATGTTATTTATTTCATCATGGTCCTTCCCAATCTTTTTTGTATAACTATACATGTTTCCTTTTATTACTTTGGGATCCTCAAATTTGACTGAACAATTTTCAATGTAGATTGATAGGCATGTTAATTTTTCTCCATTCTTGGCTGTACATAAATAATTTATAAAATCTAAGGAATATATGAGAATCATTTATTCATTTTCATCCTCATACAATCCTTATTTATAGTTGTGCATAGAGCCATACAACTATTTGGGTGCTACAAAGTTGGCCTAAAAATTTGATTATTATGTGGACCAAAGGAACATTAATGGGGAGCAAAGAAAATTGATAACTTGTCAACAAAAGAGATCCAAGGTGAATTTAACATCATAAGGTGTGTTTTGACAATAAATTTTGCCCTTTTTACCCAGCTTAAATTTAAACTAGTTATCAAAATGTCTCAAAACCACCTATAGTCGAAATCGACAAGTTATTCTTTTGTTAAAACTTTCATTTACAAAAGGTTCAAAGGTCAATTCCCTCCACGTAGAAAGTTTAATGATACCCCCAAACTTAGAAATTCCACTAAATTTAGCATAAAAATCTTTTTTTTTGAGGTATTTTTTTTAAAGAAAGGGGAAATCGGCAATAGAGGTCAACAATAAAAAATTAGGCATTTTTATTTCATTCAAAGCATTGGAAAATTATTGAATTAAATATTATGTGACATTGTAATTTCATTAAAATTTCACAATAATCACAAGTTCTTAAAACTCAATCACAATGTTTGGTCATAGCTATGCTTCTAACTCATGTTTATAGGTAATGTCATCATGCTTGAGTTACTGCATACAACACCTAATATATCTGTAACAAAAACATCTAGGCATCAACCCTTTAAATCATCAGGTTGAAACAAGGCACATGTACTCATAGCCTTCCCTTTATTTACTTGTTCACTACAATTGAAAGGCATAAATCTTAAAGGTAAAATTTCCAAGCATATAGTGAAGTTATGTGCATATATAAGGAATTCCATCTAAGTAGGTGCCAGTGATTGGATGAACATTTTTTAGTACTCTCTAGGTACCAAGTATCTGACTCTTTTTCATATGTTTATGTCTTTTTACCGTACCATTGGGTATATAGAAAGGACGATTTTCTTCTTCGTACTAATGGGTATAAAGGAAGGACACATATAAAGAAAGGTCTGGTATATCAATCTAATAGTATATAAAAAGGGAGACCTATAAACCTAGAGTGATAAGGAACTAATCCATCCTACACAATCTTGATAATGGTTACACAATCTTCAAAAAAAATTATGTTGGATTCATAACTTCTCAAAAGTGACAACTATTCTTCTTGGAAAACAAAGGTCAAAACTTGACTAGAATTTTTAGAAATTTGGCCTATTGTAGATGGCTCCTACACTCAACATGAATTTTTTTTTGATGAGCAATGTAAATATAACAAAGCCAATCAGAAGGCAAAATTGATCATAATATTCAGGGTATCTAATGAAGTGCAATCAAACATCCATGAAGTCCAAAATGCCAAGGAAACTTGGTACAAGCTCCAAACTATATATAAATCCAAGAATGAGAGCAAAATTTTACATCTACAAAGTCAACTCCACTCTCTTTAATTGATATCCAAAGAAAAATTGGAGGCTTTTCTTGAACATGTTGCAATACTGAGGGTATCATGTCAATGCTTGGGTGAAATTATATTAGATGAATCTCTTTTACCCATTATCTGGAGAGCTCTACCACCCTCATATAGGATATTTGTGACCACTTTGACTATCATAGAATAGAAACCAAGTTTTGAAAAACTTGTCAATATGTTGTAACAAGAAGAGTCTTTCAGTAATCAAGAAGAATGAGAAGAACATGTTCTGGCTTCTAATCAATAGAAAGGAAATAAACCATTCAATTTTTTATCAAAAAATAATATAAGGCAAAATTCAGAAGGAGGCAAGTCATAGAAATAATGTCTCCTTTATGGCCATCAGTGATATGAACTCAAATATTATTGGTATAATACCTTCAAGAAAGGTTCTTTTAGCGGTTCTAAGTTCACTAACCAACAATCATCCCCTATGACATGCAATAAACCACAAGAACAAAAAATGGGAACTTGGCAAAAGAAATCCAAAAAACAAGGTAATGTTGTTGAACAAGAAGAAAATGATGATGATGGACACTTCCTATACTCTGTTGATGTTCATGGAGAATATTCTTCACAAAGTGACATATGGTATGTTGACTTACGTGAAACCCAACATATGATAGGATGAAAAGATATGTTTTTGACATTGAAATATACACAAAAAAAATCATGTTTCATTGGGTGATGATACCTCATATAGTGTAAAAGGAATTGGTCACATTGCATTACATCTTGGCACACAAACCTATAGAATAAAATATGTTTTATATGTACTTAGTTTAACAAAAAATTTATTATCAATCAGTCAACTCTTGGACCACAATTTGAAGATTCACTATGACTATAAGAGTGGAAATAAAATGTGTTTGATCAAATATAAATCAAAGAACTATAAAATTATTACATGAGCATCCAATGTGAACCACATGTTTCAATTTGATTTCATTAAAAAAAATAATCAGGCACTCATGGTAAAGGACATAGAATCAGTGCAATTATGGCATAGAAGATTTGGTCACATCAATTTTAAATATATCAACACACTCCACTAATATAACATGGTAAGAGGATTGATACCTCTTAAAAAAGGTATAGACAAATGTCATGATTTCATAGCATCAAAGCAACATAGAGATCCATTTCATAAAATTACCTATAGATCTAATGTTAAACTTGATCTGGTTCACACCAATTTGTGTGGACCAATGAAATAGAGCCATGTTGGGTTTAAGTACTTCATGTTATTTGTTGATGATTTTTCTAGAAAAATGTGGGTCTAATGTGTGAAAACAAAGAGTCAAGCCTTTAAAACTTTTAATAAATTCAAAGTGGATGTTTAAATAAAATTTGGTCAAAAAATAAAGGACCTCTACGCAGATCGTGGGGGGCAGGGGGTGGTTGGGGAGGGGGGGGAATTCACTAGTAACTAATTCAAAGCATTTTTGCAAGAAAATGACATTTGTCATCAAATGGCACCTCCACATACACCACAAAAAAATGTAGTCACTGAATGGAGGAATCATACTATCATGGAAATGGTGTGATGTATGCTATATGATTCATGTTTTACAAAGGCATTTTGGGTAGAATCAATTAAAACCATAGTCTATCTGCTCAATAGAGTTCCCACTATAGCTCTTGATGGGGTATCACCATAGGAAGAATGGTCAAGTAAAAATCCATCTAGATCACATCTTAAACTTTTTAGATGCCAAGAAAGTATGTGCATTCTCAAATCAAAATGAGCTAAACTTGATATAAAAGCCAAAAAGTATGTCTTTTGAGGGTACAATGAAGAATAAATTGCCTATAGACTCATGGATCAAAAAACTAGACAAATCTACACTAGTAGGGATGTTGAGTTCTTTAAGAAAATAGAAGTAGAAGCTCCTTCTAGAAGGTCACTTGATAAACCAATTAGTCCCATAAGAAATATAAATGATGGCAATCCATTAGTAGATGATAATAATGATGGGAATAATGGTGAATCTCTACCACCCACATGAACTACTCAATGTATGCCTAAATGGTATACACATACACTTAGTGATGCTAAACTAGACGTTATTCTAGATACATCTACCACTAGACCAAGGAATCATATTATGGCTTGAGGAGAGGTCAATTTGGTCTTAATGAGTATAATTGTTGAATCTGTCAAGCCATCTATAGTTTAGGAACCCCTACAATTTAATCTTTGGAAAGATGTCATGGATGCAAAATATAATTCACTGATGAAGAATAAAACATGGTAGTTTATATACCTTCCACTAGGGAAGAAGCTAATTGGATGCAAATGGATCTTCAAGATAAAGTCCAAAGTAGATGCTAGTCTCATTAAGCATAAGGAAAGGTTGGTTGTAAATGGGTATGCTCAGAGAAAAGGCATTGACTATGAGGAAACATTTGCTCCCATAGCTAAGATCATAACAATCAGAATGATTTTTCTTTAGCTGCACAATTTGGTTATAAATTCCATTAGATGGACATCATAAGTGCCTTTATTAATGGATATTATCATTCCAAGAAAATAAGATAAAGTTTTTAGACTTGTAAAATCATTGTATGGTCTAAAACAGGCTCCTAGGGCATGTTATATCAAAATTGATGAACATATCTTGAAACATGGATTCAAAAGGAGCCCACACGATCCCAGTGTCTACCTAAAATAACAAGGGGGAGATAGTAACTATCATTATATATGTTGATGATCTAATCATCACTTGAAATTTAGTGAAGATGATTGAGTCAACAAAGAAAGATTTAAACTAATCATTCGATATGAAAGAGCTCAGGATTATGCATTATTGTCTTGGTTTAGGAGTTTGGTAGAGAGAAAATGACATTTTTATATTTCAGCTCAAATATGCTAGGAAAACACTCAAGAAATTTCACATGATGGATAACAAACCAATTGCCATAGTTATGGAGACAAAACTTCAGGTGTCTCGAGCAGATCCATCACCATAAGTAAATGCAACTCTATATATAAATTTGATAGAGAGTCTCATTTACATGACTTATACTAGGCTAGACATGAACTATGATATCAGTTATCTCTCAAGGTTCATGTAAGATCCCAAGGTCAGTCATTGGCAAGTAGCAAAGTGGGTATTGAGGTATATAAGAGGAATTATGGATTTTAGCCTAGAATACAAGAAGAATGACAACTTGTTCTTGATAGGATACTCATATTTAGATTTTATAGGGAACATTGATGACAAAAAATCTACTTTAATATTTGTATTATTTTTAGGATCTAGACCAATATCATGGGGGAGTAAGAAGCAAACTTAAGTTTCAAGTTCATCCTAGAATCAAAATATCACACTGTAAGAGAAGATTTTTATGAAGTGATCTGGCACAAATCTATACTTGAAGGATTTTGGATATAACAAAATCAACCAATAATTCTTCATGTAGATAATGAAGGAGTAGTGAATCTTCTTTGTGATCCAGTATTTCATGAATGCACCAAACACATTGAGGTGTAAATACATTTCATTCATGAACATGTTTAGAACAATAACATCCAAGTCCAACATTGCCCAAAAGATCAATAATGTGCAGATGTTTCACTAAAGCACTTGTGTAGGGAAAAAATTAAGAATTTAGAGAATCTCTCTCTTTTTCACTTGAGACAATGTTGAATTAAGGGGGGGAATATTAGGTTTATCTTAAGGGATGATTAATTCTCTATTTAAAAATAAATGTGATTGACTAATATTTTATTACTCATGGTAGTTATGATATTATTCAAACTTTCTATAGTTCATTTATATCTTCCTTGTAATATTAGGGATTTTTCATAGTTTTTGGATTGGGATAAGATAATGCCTACCGTATTATATAGGGAATATTTTTGGCATTAATATTTGTATAAATTCATAAGTTTTGTAATGTTTTCGTTGATGCTATGAATATCATTATTATTCCTCCTTTATATTACTTGTGTAGTTAGTGTTTTGAAACATTAAGCCTACACTATCCTACAGATGAGAAAGTATACATGAGGACCTACAAATCATTGAAGTCCCTTTCCTAGATCAATTATAATACGTTAATGTTTACTTGCATTGTGTGCTTAATAACTAATTATCATATTCTATATTTCTTGTTAATTTTTAGCACTTCCTTTTCTTGTATTCAAATTCATTGCATACATTATGGATAAATGATATGATATCATCCCTTTCTAGTATGATTGATTTGAATGGATGGATAAAAACAAGTAAAAATTAATGGAAGATGATTATAAGGATGATTTTGATCTTGATAGCATGGATACATATAAACAATTTAAAGCTAAAAAATTATGATTGTGATTTTGTCCAACAGGAGAAAGATGCACCTTTTACATCATCTCTATATTCCTCTTTGGCACATACCTTAGGAACTCTTTTGGATATCTCTTTTGATTCTTCTTTGCCCACACCTAAATATTCCTCATTGTTTTCTCCTATTGAACCCTCTTTAGTTACATCTCTTGATTCTTTTGTGGAATCTTCTTCAATTTCACATATTGAGCCCTCCTTGGTTTCTCCTATATAACCCTTTTTGGTTACATATTATGATTATTCTTTACCTTCCCTCCTATATATCCTTGGATTGTTCTTTTCTCCTATAGAACCCTCTTTTGTTACATCTCTTAATTCTTCTATGGAATCTTCTTCAATTTCACATATTGAGTCCTCCTTGGTTTCTCCTATATAACCCTTTTGGGTTGCATATAGTGATTATTCTTCACCTTCCCTCCTATATATCTTTGGATTTTTCTTTGCTTACAACTATCGATTCCTCCCTATGTTCCCCCATATAACCCTCTTTGAATATCACTTCAAACCTTTCCTCTCATACACCACTTTTTTGATGGTGTTTCTATTCAAATGAGTACACCTAGGGCTTGTGCTTGTGAATCCCTTCAAGATAAAAGCATCACTATGAAAATGAGTTACAAAATCAAAACCAACATTTAAGCTAAAATATCAAATCTCTTGAAAATAACAAAAAAATTATAAAGAATCCATTATATGATAGTGTTAATCATGTATCTACATCCTTATCTAACTATCATGGGCCACATGTGTAACATTAGTTTATAATTAATGTTTCAAAAAAATAAAAACATTCTAATAAGAGTCCATGTGAGAATCTAAGAGAAACTAATGATCTAAAATTCTTCATGGAGTAAGGTGATAATGTGGTCCTGTAGAAATAATTGATGTGTAACAAGAATCTTCCAAAGACTAGTAATATATCACTTGGTCATTTAATTAAATTACTCATGAATACTATTCAACCAACCTTTTTGTGTAATGGTTCAAACATGGTATATGGGTTTGTGCTTGTGAATCCCTCCAAGATAAAATCATCACTATGAAAATGAGTTACAAAATCAAAACCAAACAATTTTTTTTATAAAAAATCCATTATATGATAGTGTTAGTCATGTATGTACATCTTTATCTAACTATCATGTGCCACATATGCAACATTAATTTATAATTAATGTTTCAAGAAATAAAATAATTCTAGTAAGAGTCCAAGTGAGATTCTAAGAGAAACTAATGATATACAATTCTTCATGGAGTAAGGTGATAATGTGGTCCTATATAAACAATTGATGTGTAACAGGAAGCTTCAAAAAACTAGTAATATATCACTTGGTCATTTAATTAAATTGCTCATGAATCCTATTCAATTAACCTTTTTTGTGTAATGGTTCAAACTTGGTATCTGGGCTTCTGCTTATGAATCCCTTCAAGATAAAAACATCACTATGAAAATGAGTTACAAAATCAAAACTGACATTTAAGTTCAAATATCACATCTCTTGAAAATAACAAAAAAATATAAAGAATCTATTATATGATAGTGTTAATCATGTATCTACATCCTTATATAACTATAATGTGCCACATATGCAACATTAATTTATAATTAATGTTTCAATAAAATAAAAAAAAATCTTATAGAAGTTCATGTGAGATTTTAAGAAAAACTAACATTCTACAATTATTTATGGAGGAAGGTGATAATGTGTGCTTGTAAAAATAATTGATGTATAATAAGAAGCTTCCAAAAACTAGTAATATATCGCTTGGTTGTTTAATTAAATTGCTCATGAATCCTATTCAACTAACCTTTTTGTGTAATGGTTCAAACTTGGTATCTAGGCTTGTGCTCTTGAATCCCTTCAAGATAAAAACATCACTATGAAAATGAGTTACAAAATCAAAACTGACATTTAAGTTCAAATATCACATCTCTTGAAAATATATATTTTTATTATGAAGAATCCATTATATGATAGTGTTAATCATGTATCTACATCCTTATATAGCTATTATGTGTCACATATGCAACATTAATTTATAATTAATGCTTCAAAAAAATTTAAAAAAAAACTTATAAAAGTTCATGTGAGATTTTAAGAGAAACTAATGATCTAAAATTATTTATGGAGGAAGGTGATAATGTAGGCCTGTAAAAATAATTGATGTCTAATAGGAAGCTTCCAAAAGCTAGTAATATATCACATGGTCATTTAATTAAATTGCTGATAAATCCTATTCAATTAACCTTACTTGGTTATGCATGTTTTTAATGTTGTTTGAAATTTTGTCCCTTAATATTGGATAATGGAAAAATGTTATATAGGTGAAAGGAAATCGATGTTGCTTAGAATATGGCATGACGGAAAGTGGAGAGGCATAATATATAATAAATCAAATCGAAATTCAAGGACTAATCATGCTTTCTCACATTAGATTGAGATAAAATCCAAAACTACCACACCTACATCAATTTTACTTTTTATACATATTATTTTTTAACCTAATTTTTTTATAGATAAATAATTTGCCTCACAAAACCCAATTCGTGTATTTTCTTGAGTGCATGAGTAAGAAAAGTGAGAAATGAAGCAAATTCTAGGCATTTGAAGACTTTCAAACTTGAGTAATCTCGGTTCCCTATCCAACTAGTGTAATGATGTAGCTTTAGAACATCCTCTTAAGAATAATATTTGGAGTGTAATAATTTTGAAAAACATAATTATTCTAATGTCTCAGACTTGGGAGTTTCTCCAAGGCATTTGGGTAAGATATTGATGGTCAGGACCATCAATTTATTAAAAATGATTGTATAAAATTCATCATGCTTAGTCATCATGGATTAATGATTATTAATAAAAATATGTAAAACCATATGATTTATAACTTAGATTTAGTTGGTTGATATAGCTATGTGTCTTAGAGTTTCATTTTCTCTTGTGATCACAAGGAGTTCATGATGATAACAAAAAATTATATTACACAACTAAGTATAAGTTATAAAGCATATGACCACATGATACTAATCTTGATATTATGACTATTGTGGTTATTGGTGGCAACATGTGTCCCCTTTAAAACTATGAATAATTTTAAGAGAAGTTCATGACTAAATGTAAGTAATATTAAGATTAAACCAATGTGTTAATATTTGAGGCCATATAGATATAAATTTTATTATCAAAACCATAAATTAACATAGTACATTATTAAATAGATGATTTATAATAGTCTATAATTATTTTTAAAAATGAATATATTGATCTCCTTTATGTATTTTTGTAAATAAGTGGTTAATTAATTTCACATCATGGTAATTTATTTGGAATTTAAACACTGGCATCAAATCAAAAGATAAATAGAAAACACTGACAAGGGAAAACAGGTTTATCTGACTAGGGTTTTGAGTAGGCATAGCAAAAGTGGTGGAGGGAATTGTATGGGGAGGTCAATGTCAACTTATTTTCTCTACTCATAATGATAAAAGGCTAACCCCTCTATGTGTATTTCATTAGTTGGAGGCATGTTATTTTAAAATGGTGGAACATATGGAATTTTTTTTAAAACTACCTAAAAAACCTTGGCCTGGACGGATGTTTTCTACCTAACATAGACCTAAGAAATATGCAAGCTCCCATTGCTTCTTTGGTGGTGGTCCTTAGTTTGAGAAACTCCTCTAGGTTGATGATAACATTAAAATATCTAGTGACATTGGTTAGAGCTCCATTAGACTATGGACAAAAGATTATCCACCAAGGAAGGGCATGGGTCCCTCGATACAATGAAGTGTGACATTAACCCATATGAAATTCCTTTCATGACATCCATGAAAGTAACACCAGGTGTTGGGAAGTTCTGATGAAGAGACAAGTGAGCACACCAAGCCTTTGGAGGTGGAAGGTGATGGCATCACATGTTGGTGGACCCCAGTGAAAGGATTTGAAGCAAGTTATGGAGGATGAGGAATGTAAAACTCAGATGATGAATAATTAGCATAGGGTGTTGGTGGAGGGTTCTTGTATGGTGGTGATGACCCTTTGGTTGGCCTTTAGTTAGGTAGTTCTTCTTTTTGGATAGTGTTGTATGGATTTTAGGTTCTCTTAGTGTTATTATTGTCTCAAGTTCATCAATTCTTTGTAAAATTTCTTTTTTGATTAAATTAGGTGAAGGACCCCAACACTCAAATCATATATATATATATATATAATTTAAATAAAACATAAAAGTACCCTTTCCAATCCAAAAAGTCTAATTATTTAATATCTTAAAATTAAAATAATCATGTCAAAATGAACCCTAATTGTTTAATAATTGACTTTTTCAATGCAAAAAATTATTTACTATCTTAAAATTCTAATAAATATTTCAAATTAAAATCAAACAATGTAATAAAAGAAACTTTTTCAACCCTGAAAACCTAATTTTTTAATATAGAATAAATCATTGGCATAAGCGATTGGAAATTGTTGAAATTAAAATCTAATTGTTGAATGGAAATGACCTCTTAAACCTAAAAAACTAGTTATTTAATAAAGAATAAATTATTGACATAAACTATTTAAATTTGACTTTATATATGTTGAATATTTTTAGTATTACTCAAATTTTATTACTATACTATCTAATTGTGGATCCCTCATGTCTATGTTTGGCTCTGCATTCCTTTCCACCCAACAAAACTTTGAACCCTAGCTCTCCTTCCTCTACTCAATCTGATTTGATTATATCCTATGCCTCACCCCACACTCACCCATACCTAAGGTCAGAATATTTTTAGTATTACTCAAATTTTATTACTATGTTGTCTAATTGTGGAACCTTCACGTCTATGTTTGGCTTTGCATCCCTTCTTGCACAACAAAACTTTGAACCCTAGCTCTCCTTCCTCTACTCAATTTGATTTTATTAGATCCTAGGCCTCACCCCACACTCACCCATACCCAAGGTTAGAATATCAGTGTTAAACAACTCATAGTACCTCAGATCTATCCTCTCACTTGACATTGGTACATATCTACTTGTTAACCCTAGCATCAACCCTCTAATTTAACCATAGGAGGCACCCCAAATAACCCCACCTCCTTGTATCCTACCACTCATCCATTTCCCAAACAATAAAAAATGGGTAAAAACCCAAAGGTTCTGCTTCCAACCCTAGGGGTGCTTCCCAACCAAGTCTACCACTTCTCCTATTATGATTGGACCCCATTATCTAGTAGATGGGATATTATGGTGATGGAGGTTGAGGCTGGGCCTACTAGATGTAAGCTAAGCTCTTTTGTTGATGTAGTCTCCCATGGGAGTAACCCTACAGTGGAGTCCAAACCCCTCATCCTTGCATCTCCAAATCCAGTGGTAGTTTTTGATGAGGAAGAAACTAGGTAAAGGTTCAAACTAAAGGAATACATCTCAACAAAGGGTCTCATATGTAGATTCATCGGTTACTTGCCAAAATTTTTGGATCTCCATGATTGGATATTGAAACATTGGTAGCCTCTCCTCTCAAGTAGTCTTAAAATTTACCTTAGCACAAAAGGTTTTTTTATTGCTACTTTTTGCAATGTTGAGGAAAGGCCAAGATTCTTAACCATTCATAGATCTTGAATCACCACCCCTTGGTCCTAAAAAAATGATCCCCTAACTTCAACCCCCTCAATGAACCTCTACATATCAAACCCATTTAGGTTTGACTATCCCATCCCCCCCTGCATTTTTTGATTGAAACTAACCTAAAGGCTATAGGTAGAAATTTGGGTGAATGTTTACAAATGCACCTAGATATTGATTACTTCTCCATCACTACCTTTGTTAAGATTTAGGTAGACATTGATATCTCCAGGAATCACCCTGGCTTGAATCTTGTGTTCAATACGATTAGACAAGTCCACAACCCATGGCTAAGAATACTATTCATTATTGATTTGCACATTTTAGTTATAAAAATGTTTGTACCCAAATTTTATAAATCCCAATGATGATAGCTTAGCGATGATGGAACTAAGTATTATAAATAGGAAGTCTTAGGCTCCATTCCCTAGGATGACCACTCTCTAACATTGTTGCCACACTAATCCATGATAGTTATTCATGAAAAGTATCCACTGCAATAGACTACCAACTTGGTGTTCAATATGACAGAGATTGATATATGGCTTATAACTTGTGTTCAATGAGATGAAACAAATCCATAGCTCATGGCTTGTAATAATATTCACCACTAGTTTGGACATTTCAATTATAAAAATATCTATATCAAAAAAAATTATCAATATCTTAAAAGACATATGAAACTCATTATGACTATTATTTATATTCTATAAGTTATAAATGATTGTTGAATATTATTCAAGTAGATAATAATGCACAATATACATGTGATATTACATGAGGATATGGACCCTCAATTGTGCCCCAAACTGATTTAAACTTAGACGCTTCCAAAAAACTAGTAATATATCACTTGGTAATTTAATAAAATTGCTCATGAATCCTACTCAATTAACCTTTTTGTGTAATGGTTCAAACTTGGTATCTGGAATTGTGCTTGTGAATCCCTTCAAGATAAAAGCATCACTATGAAAATGAGTTACAAAATCAAAACCAACATTTAAGTTCAAATATTACTTCTCTTGAAAATAACAATTTTTTATTTATAAAGAATCTATTATATGATAGTGTTAATCACGTATCTACATCCTTATATAACTATCATGTGCCACATATGCAACATTAATTTATAATTAATGTTTCAAAAAAAAATCTTATAGTATTCGATGTGAGATTCTAAGAGAAACTAATGATCTATAATTACTTATGGAGGACAGTGATAATGTGGGCCTATAAAAATAATTGATGTATAATAGGAAGCTTCCAAAAACTATTAATATATCACTTGGTCATTTAATTAAATTGCTGATGAATCCTGTTCAATTAACCTTTTTGTGTTATGGTTCAAATTTGGTATCTGGGCAACCTTACTTGGTTATGCATGTTTTTAATGTTGTTTAAAATTTTGTCCCTTAATGTTGGTTAATGGAAAAATGTTATCTAGGTGAAAGGAAATCGATGTTGCTTAGAATATGCTTGGAATATGACATGACAAGAAGTGGAGAGGCATAATATATAATAAATCAAATCAAAATTCATGGAATAATCATGCTTTCTCACATTAGATTGAGATAAAATCCAAAAATACCACACCTACATAAATTATACTTTTTATATTATTAGGACTTAGTGAATTTATTTTTCCATGATAGTTCTCGAAATATATTCCAACCTTTTATAGATAAATAATTGGCCTCACAAAACCCACTTCTTGTAAGAAAAGTGAGAAATGAAGCAAATTCTAGGCATTTGAAGACTTTCAAACTTGAGTAATCTCAGTTCCCTATCCAACTAGTGTAATGATGTAGCTTTAGAACCTCCTCTTATGAATAATATTTGGAGTGAAATAATTTTGAAAAACATCATTATTCCAATGTCTCAGACTTGGGAGTTTCTCCAAGCCATTTGGGTGAGATATTGATGGTTGGGACCATCAGTTTATTAAAAATGATTGTATCAAATTCATCATGCTTAGTCATCATGGAATAATGATTATTAATAAAAATATGTAAAACCATATGATTTATAACTTAAATTTATTTGGTTGATATCATTTTGTGGCTTAGAGTTTCATTTGCTCTTTTGATCACAAGGAGTTCATGATGATGACAAAAAAATATATCGCGCAATTACGTAAAAGTTATAAATCATATGACCACATGATGATGATCTTGGTATTATGACTATTGTGGTTATTGGTGGCAACATGTATCCCCTTTAAAACTATGAAGACTTTGAACATAAGTTCATGACTAAATGTAAGTAACATTAAGATTATACCAATGTGTTAATATTTGAGGCCATATAGCTATAAATTTTATTATCAACACCATAAATCAACATACTATATTAATAAATATATGATTTATAATAGTCTATAATTATTTAAAAAATTGAATATATTGATCTCCTTTATGGGGTTTTTTAAATAAATGGTTAATTAATTTCACATCATGGTAATTTATTTGGAATTTAAACACTGGCATCAAATCAAAAGATAAATAGAAAAAATTGGCAAGGGAAAGCATGTTTATCTGACTAGAGTTTTGAGTAGGCATAAAAAAAGTGGTGGAGGGAATTGTATGGAGAGGTCGATGTCAACTTATTTCGTCTACTCAGAATGATAAAAGGCTAACCCCTCTATGTGTATTTCATTAGTTGGAGGCATGTTATTTTAAAATGGTGGAGCATATAGATTTTCTTTAAAACTACCTAAAAAACCTTGGCCTAGAGGGATGTTTTCTACCAAAGATAAACCTAAGAAATATGTGAGCCCCCATTGCTTATTTCATGTTGGCACTTAGTTTGAAAAAATCGTCTAGGTTGATGGTTACATAAAAATATCTGGTGACATTGTTTAGAGCTCCATTGCACTATGGACAAAAGATTCTCCACCAAGGAAGGGCATGGGTCCCTCGAGAAAACAAAGTGTGACATCAACCCACATGCAGGCCCCTGCATGACATCCATGAAACTAACACCAAGTGTTGGGAATTTTTAATGAAGAGACGAGTGGGCACGGCAAGCCTCTCAAGGTGGAAGGTGACCGCATCACATGTTTGTGGACCCTAGTGAAATAGGATTTGAAGCAAGCTATGTAGGATGAAGAATGTAAAACTCAGATGATGAATAATTAGCATAGGTACCTGTTGGAGGGTTCCCCTTTGGTGGTGATGACTCCTTGAAAGAGGGTTTGGTTGGCCTTTGGTTAGGTAGTTTTTCTTTATTTGGCCTATAGTTTTTAGGTTCTCTTAGTGTTATTATTGTCTCAAGTTCATCAATTTTTTGAAAAATATCATTTTTGATTAATAAATTAGGTGAAGGACCCCAACACTCAAATCATATATATATATATATATATATATATATATATATATATATATATATATATATATAATTTATATAATTTAAATAAAACTTAAAAGTGCCCTTTTCAATAGAAGTCTAATTTTTTAATATCTTGAAATTAAAATAATCCTATCAATTTTAAGCCTAATCATTTAATAATTGACTTTTTCAATGCAAAAAACTATTTACCATCTTAAAATTGTAATAAAGATGTTAAATTAAAATCAAACAATGTAATAAAAGAAACTTTTTCAACCCCAAAAACCTAATTTTTTAATATGGAATAAATCATTGACATAAGCCATTGGAAATTGTTGAAATTAAAATCTAACAATTGAATGGAAATGACCTCTTCAACCCAAAAAAACTTGTTATTTAATATAGAATAAATTATTGACATAAACTATTTAAAATTGACTTTATATATGTTGAATATTTTTAGTATTATGGATCCTTCACCTCTGTGTTTGGCTCTACATCCATTCCCACCCAAGAAAACATTGAACCCTAGCTCCCCTTCCTCTACTCAATCTAACCTGATTAGATCCTAGGCCTTACCCCACACTCACCCATGCCCAAGGTTAGAATCTCAGTGTTAAATAGCTCATCGTCCCTCAGATCTATCCTCTCGCTCAACATTGGTACATATCTACCTGTTAACCCTAGCATCAACCCTCTACTTTAACCATAGGAGGCACCTAAAACACCCCCACCTCCTTTCATCCTGCCTCTTGTTCATTTTTGAAACAATAAGAAATGGGTAGAAACCCAATGGTTCTACTTTTGACCATAGGGGTGCTTCCCAATCGAGATCTGCCACTTCCCCTAGTATGATTCGACCCCATCCACTAGTAGATGGGATGTTATGGTGATGGAGGTTAAAGCTAGGCCTGCTAGATGTAAGCTAAGCTCTTTTGCTGATGTAGTCTCCCATGGGACTAACCCTACAGTGGAGTCTAAACCCCTCATCCTTGCATCTCCAAATCTATTGGTAGTTTTTGATGAGGAAGAAACTAGGTAGGAGTTCAAACTAAAGGAATATATCTCAACAAAGGGTCTCATACATATATTCATCGACTACTTGCCAAAACTTTTGAATCTCCATGCCTGCATCTTGAAACATTGGTAGCCTCTCCTCTCAAGTAGTCTTGAAATTTACCCTTATAGAAAAGGTTTTTTTATTGCTACTTTTTGTAATGTTGAGGAAAGGCCAAGATTCTTAACCATTCATCGAACCTGAATCACCACCCCTTAGTCCTCGAAAATTGATCCCCTAACTTCAACCCTCTCAATGAACCTCTACATATCAAACCCATTTAGGTTTGTTTGTCCCATCTCCCCCTACATTTTTAGACTGAAACCAGCCTAAAGGCTATAGGTAGAACTTTGGGTGAATTTTTACAAATGCACCTAGATACCGACTGCTTCTCTTTCACTACCTTTGCTAAGATTTAGGTAAACATTGATACCTCCAAGAATCACCTTGGCTTGAATCTTGTGTTCAATATGATTAGACAAGTCCACAACCCATGGCTAAGAATAATATTCATCATTGGTTTGTGCATTTTAGTTATAAAAATATTTGTGCCCAAATTTTATAAATCCCAATGATGATAGCTTAGTGATGAGTGAACTAAGTATTATAAAAAGGAGGTCTTAGGGTCCATTCCCTACGATGACCACTCTCTAACATTATTGTCACACTAATCTATGATAGTTAGTTATTCATGAAAAGTATCTCATACCTTGTAATACTATTCACCACTAGTTTGGACATTTCAATTATAAAATATCTATATCCAAAAAATTTATCAATATCTTAAAAGACATATGAAACTCATTATGACTGTTAATTGTAATTTAGAAGTTATTAATGATTGTTGAATATTATTGAAGTAGATAATAATGCACAATATACATGTGATATTACATGAGGATGTGGGCTCTCGATTGTGCCCCAAATTGATTTAAACTGATTTATTTAATTGACCTTTTCAACAAAAATACTAGTTATTTAATATAAAATAAATCATTGACAAACTATTTGAAATTGATTGTATATGTATTAAATAATAATATTATTTAATTATCCTTTTCAACCCAAAAAACAATTTACTATCTTAAAATTGTAATAAAGATGTCAAATTAAAATCTAACTATTTAATAAAAGAGACTTCTTCAACTTAAAAAAAACCTAATTTTTGAAAATTGAATAAATCATTGATAGGTTATTTGAAATTATTGAAATTAAAATCTAACTATTTAATAAAAATAACCTTTTCAATCCCAAAAAAATTAGTTATTTAATACAGAATAAATTATTGACATAAACCACTTAAAATTGATTGTATATATGTTGATTAATATTTCTATTATTTAATTAAAATTAAAATTTATTCTTTTCAACCTCAAAAAACTAATCATTCAATATTACAACTAAAAATATATAAAATAATATCTATGTTTAATTTTTTTATAAAAATGTTCAAATTAAAATCTATCTATTTAATGTGAACTTTTCAACTCAAAAAACTCAATTTTTTTTATAGATGTGTCTAATTAAAATCTATCTATTTAATGTGAACTTTTCAACTAAAAAACCATGATTATTGGATATAGAATAAACATTGACATAACCATTTGAAATGTATGAAATTAAAATCCAACTATTTAATAAAAATCTAACTAAAAAAACCTAATTATTTAATATGGAATAAATCTTTGAAAGTTTAATTATTTAATAAAAATCACTTTTACAAACAAAAACTCATCCCATAAAAACTTAGTTATTCCATATAAAATAAATCATTAATATAAAAGATAACTATTATTTAATTAAAACTTAAAAGTGTTCTTTTCAACCCATAAAAAAATTAATTATTATCTTAAAATTAATATAAAAAAATTTAATTATTTAATATCTTAAAATTAAAATAAACATGACAAATTGAAACTTTAATTGTTTAATAAATAAGTTTTTCAATGCAAAAACTAATTAAAACCTAATTATTTAGTATTTTAATATTGAAATTAAAATATCAAATTAAACCTTAATTAATCTAATTGTTTAATATATAATTTTATTGTTTAATATATAACTTAATTTTTTAATATCTAAAAATAAAAATAAAGATGTCAACAAATGGAACCCTAATTTATTATTGAACTGTAATTGTTTAATAAATGTCCTTTTCAATCTAAAAACTAATTAAAATTTAACGAATTGAAACCTAGCAGTTGTTTAATATGTAACATTTCCAACTCAAAAAAAAAAAAAAAAAACCAAAAAAAACCAAAAAAAAAAACAAAAAAAAACTAATTAAAATTTAAAAAATTTAATAATTTAAAATTAAAATAAACTTTAATATTTTAATATTTTGAGATTATAAATATGACAAATTAAAACCTAACTTTAATGTGTAATATTTTCAACCAAACAAATAATTAAATTTAATTGAAGTGACATTTTCAATTAAAAAAACATAATTAATAAAAATAACATTTTCAACCATAAACTAAAACCTAACTGTTTAATAAAAGTGATCATTCCAACCCCAAAAAAATTATTTAATAAAAGTAACATTTTCAAATTTTCAAATTTTCAATTATTTAATATAAAATAAATCATTGACATAAACTATTTGAAATACTATTATTTAATTAAAATACTTGAAATTTAATTGAGGATATGTGAAAAGGCACACTCAAATACTATTTTTCTTACTCCTGCAGGGATTTATTTTTATGACCATAGCAGCAGAAGGTTGCAGACCCTGAAATAAAAAAAAATGATGAATATTATGAAAAAACAACACCACCACAGAATAATGTAAGGACCAAAAACTAAAATGATAAAAAAATGAAGTAAGAAAAAAAAATGTAAATTATAATAGTAACTAAGCTCTCTTCATAGAGAAGGAACACCTGTTAATAGAAATATAATTAGCCTCTTAGTATGAGAGATATGTGCCAAAGGAAGTCCCCAAGTTTTTTGAAAAGTAACAATTAAAGTGAAAATGCCAAATCAGTCTTTTTATGTCACAAGATATTATGAATTTCATTTCAAAAATCATTCGATCACAATCCAGATTTCGTTACAAATATGAATTTACTAATATAAAGCTTATGTTACATCATATTTATTACTCATAGTTCAGATACAATTATTTGTTTGTTTACTAAATGACAATAAATCAATTCACACAATAAAAACGCAGTCATTGCATGAACACAGCTGGTAAGGGACAAACAAAGCAATGCAATCATATACACTTAATGATGACAGACTGTAACACAATTGAAATATATCAGATCTACACATTTGTATCGTTTATCAAAGATTCATATCCAGAATGCACATTAAAATACCATTGGGTGCCCTGTTTGGAATGGATTAAGATAAACATCAGCAATCTAACCCTTTTTAAGAATTCAAACTTGAAAAAATCTTTCAATGAAGCTCTAAAACTGTAGTAAAAACAGTCTAGTTGGAGGTGTAAAAGGGGCAGCGCTCTATCCCTATCTTATTATCTTATAGTCTTCAAAAGCCCTTCTAAGAGCTCTGCAGGGTCGTAATTTACTCATACTTAAAAGACAAACTGACAGTTAACAGAATACACCACGAGAAAGAAAAAGAGCTTTGCAATCAAAACCCTAATATAAGGAACCATACAGATCTAATATAAATAGACAGCCACAAACATGCTCTCCAATCTCTGAATAAATTTCCTTAAAAAAACTTCACTAGCCACAAACACAACCCCTGCATTGTCCTTAGAAAGAAAATTAAAAAATAAACCCTAATAACTCATTCGCTTTTAAATCTATTAACCTCTGTTAGAATCAAGAGAGCATGCAAAATAAGAACTTAAACAAACAAATAAGAACGAACCCAATTGCTACAGCGATCTCTTGAAGAAATAAGATTTTATTGATCTTGAATTTTCCTTGCTTACAATGCTATGCCCAAGGCATCTTTAAATAGAATTGAATCCAAAAATAACTTATTGATTAACTAATCATCTAACTACTTAACTAATTGATTGTTAAGTGCTTAAACTAACTCATATCTAACTATCAGTTAGCTAACTAAATGTAAACTAACTGATTGCTCAACTGTCAGTTTACTAACTGATTGCTTAATATAGCTAACTGCTTGGATGTGTAGAAATTATCTTGGGTTTCTAACACTCCCCCTTAATTTCTACCATTTACAATTTTAGCATTTACTATGCCTAAATTTTGTCTCAAATAATCAAAGGTCTCTTTTGCTAATGTCTTTGTAAATATATCTGCCAATTGATCTTTAGATCTGCAAAAGTCTAAATGGATTTCTCCATTGTTCACTAACTCTCTGATAAAATGAAATCTTGTATCAATGTGCTTGCTCCTCTTGTGAACCACATGATTTTTAGATAAAGCAATTGTTGATTTGTTGTCACAAAAGATTGGTGTTGACTCCTTCTGTGCTTGTAATAAATCTTTCAATATTTTTCTCATCCAAGTTGCTTGACATTTTGCTGATGTGGCTGCTACATACTCTACATCAATTGATGAAAGTGTCACTATAGGTTGCTTTTTGGATGCCCATGTGACCACACCTATGCCTAAAAGAAAGGCATGTCCAGAAGTACTCTTCCTATCATCAACGCTACCTGCAAAATCACTATCTGTAAAACCAATCAAACTAAAATTGTTAGTTGTGGAATATAAAATTCCATATTCTATAGTTCCTTCCACATATCTCAATATCTTTTTTCCAACTTGCCAATGTGAGTCTTTTGGTGACTCCATGAATCTTGAGATTAAACTAACCCCATAACTGATATTTGGTCTAGTAGCTGTAAGATACATCAAACTACCAACTAGTCTTTTGAATGTTGTAGAATCAACATTAGACCCTTGGTCTTCTTTGCTAAGTTTAGTCCCTGTAGTAACTGGGGTAGGTGTTGGTTTACAATTCATCATCTTAAATCTCTTTACCACATCCTTTACATATTTTGTTTGACAGATAAAAATTCCTTTATCTGATTGTATAACTTCTATTCCTAAAAAAACAATTCATTAATCCCAAATCTATCATTTCAAATTTTTTTTTCATTTTTGATTTAAAAGTGTCTACAGAGAAATTTCCAGTAAAAATCAAATCATCAACATATAAACACACAATCAAAATCTAACCTTCTTTGTTGATTTTTGTGTACAAAGTAGGCTCACTATTACATCTGTTGAATCCATTGTTTAACATATATGAATTAATTATGCTATACCATGCTCTTGGTGCTTGCTTAAGACCATAAAGAGCCTTCTTCAATCTGTAAACTTTTTCTTCGTGTCCTTCCACTTCATAACCTATGGGTTGTTTTACATACACTTCTTCATCTAGAAAACTATTTAAGAAAGCTGATTTTACATCAATTTGATATACATACCAGTTATTTTGAATAGCTATTGCTAAAACCATTCTTACTATATCCAGTCTAGCAACTGGTGCAAATGTTTCATTATAATCAACTCCATGTTCTTGTGCAAAACCTTTTGCTACTAACCTTGCCTTATGCTTTTCAACATTTCCATCTGCATCAAATTTAGTCTTATAAACCCATTTGACTCCAATACAATCCTTACCCTCAGGTAAAATAGTTAGATCCCATGTTTGATTTCTTTCAATAGCATTGAACTCTTCATCCATTGCTTTTAGCCAATGTTCCTCATTAATTGCTTCTTCGTAATACATAGGATCTTGAGTGAAAATAGCAAAATTTGAAACCAAATCTAATTTCTCTTCTTCTTGATTATAAATATCATTCAGATTTCTCATGTTCTTACCTTTCAATCTTGATCTTAAAGTAGCAAGAGTTGCATCTGATTCATCATTTACTTGTGAATTTGGAGTAGGGTGACATGCATGACTAGATGATTCACCTTGTTCAAACCTCCTTGGTGTTCTTATTGGAGTGCTTGTGCCTGCTTGTGAAGAGGATTTTCCACCTTACAAATTTTGTTCTTCATATTCTTCTTCATTCTATGGAATTGGTGCCCCAATTGTGATGGTGCTACCATCCCATGCTTCTTCTTCCTTAAATTCAACTTCTCTACTAATAATCACTTTCTTTGAAATAGGGTTATACAACTTATAAGCCTTTGACTCTTCACTATAGCCAATAAAAATACATTTCTCACCTCTATCATCAAGTTTCTTTCTTAATTTAGATGGTATAAGAGAATATGCTATACAACCAAAAATTCTGAAATGATGTACACAATATTTCTTACCACCCTACGCTTCTTGTGGAATTTGATCTCTGACAATCTTTGTTGGGCTTCTGTTCAGAATATACACTGCACATGCTACTGCTTCTACCCAATATTCATTTGACAAGTGTTTGGCTTTCAACATGCTTCTTGCCATCTCCATGATTGTTCTGTTCTTTTTTTCTACTACACCATTCTGTTGTGGTGTGTACCTTGTAGTCAATTGGCTTTTGATGCCATGATATCTGCAAAAATCTTGAAAATGATTAGACATATATTCACCTCTTCTATCTAATCCGAGGACCTTGATATAATGGCCACTCTGATTTTCAACCATTGCCTTAAATTATTTAAACTTTCCAAAGGCTTCAGACTTATTTTTGAGAAAGTATATCCATGTCTTTCTGCTAAAGTCATCAATGAAGGTTAGAAAATAAGTACTACCTCCAAGTGATGTAACTTGCATTGGTCTACATAAATCACTATGGACTATCTCCAATATTACCTTAACTCTATATGAGGCTCCTACTGGAAAGCTCTCTCTAAGTTGTTTTGCTAGAATACAACTGTCACATGAACTTCCTGGCTGTTCTATTGGTGGTAAACCCTTCACCATATTTTTCTTTTGTAATAAATTTAAACCTCCAAAATGTAAATGTCCATACCTTAAGTGCCATATCCATGATTGATCTAGATGCATGTTCTTGAAGTGGGCTTCCTCTTCTCCTTGTATGCACTGAATATGAAGAGGGGACATCTGATTCTTGGTCATCTCCACTTTACCTATCAACCTGTCACTTGGAAACTTGTCCAATATTGTGCAAAAATTATCCATAAAGGATATTTTGTAACCTTTCTGTACTAATTGACCAACACTCAAAAGATTATGTTTTAGTCTATGTACAAAATAAACATTTGGTATAAACCTTCTTTCACCATTATTATCCAAAACATTTATGACACCTTTACCCATGACATCTACTATGATATCATTTCCTAATTTCACTTCTGATCTTACAGAATCATTAAGACTAGTAAAGAATTCTTTATTCCATGTCATATGATTATTGCATCCACTATCTAAGAACCAAATATCTCTAGCTTTTTCTTGAGTAACATTACAAGTAAGAAATAAGCTTCCAGGATTAGAACTAGATTCACCTGGATTAGAACTAGATTCCCCTGTGTAATTAGCATTCTGCTTGTACACCTATCCTTGTTTATTTCTGTAGCCACTTGCATAGTGACCATATTTCTTGCAGTAATAACATTGAACATTAGATTTATCAAACCTTTGTGAACCTTGATGGAAGTGGTTGTTGTCACGTCCTCTACTGCTGTAGTTTTGATTACTGTTCTCACCTTCATCTGGATTGTTCTTTCCATATCTGCCTCTGCCTCTTCCTCTGAAGTTTGACTTGGCTCTTCATCTTCCTCTGCCAAAAGATACCTGTGACTTGAATGCATTCTCAAGTGAAGTATTGTTATTCTTATTCATTCTAGATTCATGTGTTAACAAAGAACCCATTAATTCATCTACAAATAACAGTTCCAAATCGTTGGTTTCCTCAATAGCTACAACTATTGCATCAAATTTACTGGGTAAACATCTGAGTATTTTTTCTATGATCTTCTGATCTGTGATAGATTCTCCATTAGATCTAATTTGATTCACTATATTCAAAACATGACCCATAAACTGGTCAATTGAATCTGAATCACTCATTTACAAATTTTCAAAACTTCTCCTAAGAGATTGCAATTTAGCAATTTTTACCTTTGTATTACCTCTATAGGTAGTCTCTAGGATTTTCCATGCCTCTCTGGATGTTATTGCTGCTGCAACTCTAGAAAACATAGATTCATCCAATGCCTATTGGATGAGAAATAAAGCTATTGCATCTTTCTTCTTGTTCTCTTTATGCTCGTCTTTTTGTGCTTGATTTGATGCCAGATGCGCTGCCTCATCCTGGAGTTCTACAAAACTACTCTTTACTAGATCCCAAACATCTTGTGAGCAAAATAAAGTTCTCATCTTAATTGCCTAAAAATCATAATTTTTACCATCGAAAATGGAAATTTAAGGCTGTGAAATACTGTTGTACGCTGCCATTTCTCACGCTAAAAATGACTTTCTAGTTGATGTTTTTGAAACACAGTCGTCGATGACGGTTAAACTGCCGAGGTCGGTCAGCTGATATTGCCGACGTCGGTTCTATTACCGATGTCAATCTTGGAGTCGGCCAACGTCGGTTCTGACTGACGATGTTGGTCTCTGCGCTATCTGCTGGGCAATTCTTGCACTTTTCCTTCACCCAACTATTTCGCTCTACTTTCTTCTTGTTGCCTCCGTACTGGCTGCCGTCCTAACCAGGGTCTGATACCAATTTGTTAGAATCAAGAGAGCATGCAAAACAAGAACTTAAACAAAAAAATATGAAAGAACCCAATTGCTATAGCAATCTCTTGAAGAAATAATATTTTATTGATCTTGAATTTTCCTTGCTTACAATGCTGCGACCAAGGCATCTTTAAATAGAATTGAATCCAAAAATAACTGATTGATTAACTAATCATCTAACTACTTAACTAACTTATTGTTAAGTGTTTAAACTAACTCATATCTAACTCTCAGTTAACTAACTGAATGTAAACTAACTGATTGCTCAACTGTCAGTTTACTAACTGATTGCTTAACTGTAACTAACTGCTTGCATGTGTAGAAATTATCTTGAGTTTCTAACAACCTCTATGAACACCATGACACCTCATCGACTGACCACAATCCCTTATAAGCCCTAGCCATCCCCTTTACTGAAAAGCACAAAACCTAAAAATCCAATGTCTTCATACAGCAAAAGATATTAAAAATCTGTACACACACAAAGAATACAAAAAAAATTTACCTTCAAAACCGATTGGAATTCATCTGCATAAAAAACAAACTGAAAACCCAGACCACAGAAACCATTTAACTCCAGTGTTAACGAAAAAAACAGTGACAAAAATAATACCTCATAAACCTCAATAATTAACATAACTCCAAAGACAAAAGCATAAACTGCATACCTGTAAATAACAGTCTTGAGAAATCGCCGAAGAGGAACAAAACGAAGCTCTATATAAGCAGAATTTTATTTATAGCCGCTGGATGAGACCACCGCCCTCTTCAACACGTATGCCAACGGCCACACATCGACACATCATCGCTTACATAGCTGTTTTCAACCTACAGAAGGCAGAATGACAGGAACAGCATTAAAAGATTTCCAGACGAATTTTTGGTGTGTTCCTCCCAGTAACAATGCTTCCTGTGGAACAAAGATTTCCCTAGCTTGTAGAAAAAAAGAAGGGGTAAAATAAACTCGAACTCACCTTACTTGTACCATGTTCTATCGAAGCAGTTGCCACATCCATTTTTCGATATGCTTATCCTGGTAGAAGATATTGATGGTCCCCATACAAACAACAACAAAAAAAACGAAAATAAAACAAACAAATAAAACCAGACATATACCAAAAACGA
This sequence comes from Torreya grandis, assembly GCA_037957365.1. Classification (NCBI taxonomy): domain Eukaryota; kingdom Viridiplantae; phylum Streptophyta; class Pinopsida; order Cupressales; family Taxaceae; genus Torreya; species Torreya grandis. The sequence goes on from JARHVA010000308.1 coordinate 537,561, forward strand.
ACAACACTACAGAATAACACAAAACAGGGCTTACACAACATACTACACAATACACAAATTGAGCATCCAACAATATACACTCCACAAATCGGTGGCTCTGTACCTTCTTTTATACTTGATTTAGTTTTACCGTTGAAAGATGCGATTTTATGCCTGGATCTTCACGCTGGTTTTTTTTTTTTTAAATTTATTCCTACCTCAAAATCTGAGCCTCCATCTGCTGCTTTATTACTAAACATTCACGCCACCGCCACTAAACAATTTAACGGCTCTTTGTTTTTTTAATCTATCCGTTAATTTATCCGCTAATCTGCATTGAAATTTGTGTAAAATTTTCTTAATTTTAAATATTAATTTGGTAAAATATATTATATTTTTTATTTTTATTTTTTTTGAAAAGTTCATTTTTACATATTTTTATTAGTTAATAATTAATGACATGATATTTTATTAGGTAAATTTAACTACTATTAAATTGAAGAAAAATAAATGTCATATTTATTAAAAAAATATCTATTGTTTTTAAAATAGTCGTATTAGTCCACCTACATCTATTAAATATAACATGGTGAGGTCAAACGTGCACATTGTCTAGAGTTAATGACAATCTTGCTTAAACATTGGCATTCATACAATGTCTCAGCGTATAAAAATTCTTATGGATCAAGGAATGGACCAAGCAGAGGGGTTGTTTGTGGCACTGAGCTAAATGATATTAGTGGTGGAGTATTGCAGAGGCCTAGATCACACCATCTGTGAGTAAGACAATGACCTTCGCAAGGAAGCAATCTGTGACTTATTTCACTACCCTATGACAGATTTCACTGCCCAAAGGAAATAAAGTAGAAATGCAATGGTAATTTAGGTATCCTATAAAATGTACATACATACATACATATACATATACATATACATATACATATACATATACATATACATATACATACATACATATACATATACATATACATATACATATACATATACATATACATATACATATATATATATATATATATATATATATATATATATATATATATATATATACATACATACATACATACATATATACATACATATATATACATATAATTTAAATAAAACTTAAAAGTGCCCTTTTCAATCCAAAAAGTCTAATTATTTAATATCTTAAAATTAAAATAATCATGTCAAAATGAAGCCTAATTGTTTAATAATTGAGTTTTTCAATGCAAAAAACTATTTACTATCTTAAAATTCTAATAAAGATGTCAAATTAAAATCAAACAATGTAATAAAAGAAACTTTTTCAACCCTAAAAACCTAATTTTTTAATATGGAATAAATCATTGGCTTAAGCGATTGGAAATTATTGAAATTAAAATCTAATTATTGAATGGAAATGACCTCTTCAACCTAAAAAACTAGTTATTTAATATAGAATAAATTATTGACATAAACTATTTAAATTTGACTTTATATATGTTGAATATTTTTATTATTACTCAAATTTTATTACTATATTGTCTAATTGTGGATCCTTCATGTCTATGTTTGGCTCTGCATCCCTTCCCACCCAACAAAACTTTGAACCCTATCTCTCCTTCCTCTACTCAATCTAATCTGATTAGATCCTAGGTCTCGTCCCACACTCACCCATACCCAAGGTTAGAATATTTTTAGTATTACTCAAATTTTATTACTATATTGTCTAATTGTGGATCCTTCACGTCTATGTTTGGCTTTGCATCCCTTCCCACCCAACAAAACTTTGAACCCTAGCTCTCCTTCCTCTACTCAATCTAATCTTATTAGATCCTAGGCCTCAACCCACACTCACCTATACCCAAGGTTAGAATATCAGTGTTAAACAACTCATAGTACCTTAGATCTATCCTCTCACTTGACATTGGTACGTATCTACTTGTTAACCCTAGCATCAACCCTATAATTTAACCATAGGAGGCACCCCAAATAGTCCCACCTCCTTGCATCCTACCACTCATCCATTTCCCAAACAATACAAAATGGGTAGAAACCATATGGTTCTGCTTCTATCCCTAGGGGTGCTTCCCAACAACGATCTACCACTTCCCCGATTATGATTGGACCCCATTCTCTAGTAGATGGGATATTATGGTGATGGAGGTTGAGATTGGGCCTGCTAGATGTAAGCTAAGATCTTTTGTTGATGTAGTCTCCCATGGGACTAACCCTACAGTGGAGTCCAAACGCCTCATCCTTGCATCTCCAAATCCAGTGGTAGTTTTTGATGAGGAAGAAACCAGGTAAGGGTTCAAACTAAAGGAATACATCTCAAAAAAGGTTCTCATATGTAGATTCATCAGTTACTTGCCAAAAATTTTGGATCTCCATGCTTGGATATTGAAACATTGGTAGTCTCTCCTCTCAAGTAGTCTTAAAATTTACCTTAGCACAAAAGGTTTTTTTATTGCTACATTTTGTAATGTTGAGGAAAGGCCAAGATTCTTAACCATTCATAGATCCTGAATCACCACCCCTTGGTCCTAAAAAAATGATCCCCTAACTTCAACCCCCTCAATGAACCTATACATATCAAACCCATTTAGGTTTGTCTGTCCCATTGCCCCCTGCATTTTTGGATTGAAACCAACCTGAAGGCTATAGGTAAAAATTTGTGTGAATTTTTACAAATGCACCTAGATACTAATTACTTCTCCATCACTACCTTTGTTAAGATTTAGGTAAACATTGATACCTCCAAGAATCACCCTAGCTTGAATCTTGTGTTCAATATGATTAGACAAGTCCACAACCCATGGCTAAGAATATTATTCATCATTGATTTGCACATTTCAGTTATAAAAATGTTTGTACCCAAATTTTATAAATCCCAATGATGATAGCTTGGTGATGAGTGAACTAAGTATTATAAATAGGAGGTCTTAGGGTCCATTCCCTAGGATGACCACTCTTTAACATTGTTGCCACACTAATCCATGATAATTATTCATGAAAAGTATCCACTGCAATAGACTACCAACTCAGTGTTCAATATGCTAGAGATTGATATATGGCTTGAAAATTGTGTTTAATGAGATGAAACAAATCCATAGCTCATGGCTTGTAATACTATTCACCACTAGTTTGGACATTTCAATTATAAAAATATCTATATCCAAAAAATATATCAATATCTTAAAAGAAATATGAAACTCATTATGACTATTAATTGTATTCTAGAAGTTATTAATGATTATTGAATATTCTTGAAGTAGATAATAATGCACAATACACATGTGATATTACATGAGGATATGGGCCCTCAATTGTGCCCCGAACTGATTTAACCTTAGACGCTTCCAAAAAACTAGTAATATATCACTTGGTCATTTAATTAAATTGCTCATGAATCCTACTCAACTAACCTTTTTGTGTAATGGTTCTAACTTGGTATCTAGACTTGTGCTTGTGAATCCCTTCAAGATAAAAGCATCACTATGAAAATGAGTTACAAAATCAAAACCAACATTTAAGTTCAAATATCATGTCTCTTGAAAATAACAATCTTTTTTATAAAGAATCTATTATATGATAGTGTTAATCATGTATCTACATCCTTATATAACTATCAAGTGCCACAAATGCAATATTAAGATTCCATGTGAGATTCTAACAGGATTCCATGTGAGATTCTAAGAGAAACTAATGATCTATAATTACTTATGGAGAACGGTGATAATGTGGGCCTATAAAAATAATTAATGTATAATAGGAAGCTTCCAAAAAGTAGTAATATATCACTTGGTCATTTAATTAAATTGCTCATGAATCCTGTTCAATTAACCTTTTTGTGTTATGGTTCAAATTTGGTATCTGGGCAACCTTACTTGGTTATGCATGTTTTTAATGTTGTTTAAATTTTTTTCCCTTAATGTTGGTTAATGGAAAAATGTTATCTAGGTGAAAGGAAATTGATGTTTCTTGGAATATGACATGACAGGAAGAGGAAGTGGAGAGGCATAATATATAATAACTCAAATCAAAATTCATGGAATAATCATGCTTTCTCACATTAGATTGAGATAAAATCCAAAAATACCACACCTACATCAATTTGACTTTTTATACATATTATTTTTAAGGACTTCGTGAATTTATTTTACCATGATAGTTCTCAATATATATTCTAACCTATTTTTTTTATAGATAAAAAATTTTCCTCGCAAAACCCACTTCTTGTAAGAAAAGTGAGAAATGAAGCAAATTCTAAGCATTTGAAGACTTTCAAACTTGAGTAATCTCGGTTTCCTATCCAACTAGTGTAATGATGTAGCTTTACAACCTCCTCTTATGAATAATATTTGGAGTGAAATAATTTTGAAAAACATCATTATTCCAATGTCTCAGACTTGGGAGTTTCTCCAAGGCATTTGGGTGAGATATTAATGGTTGGGACCATCAGTTTATTAAAAATGATTGTATAATATTTATCATGCTTAGTCATCATGGATTAAAGATTATTAATAAAAATATGTAAAACCATATGATTTATAACTTAAATTTATTTGGTTGATATCATTTTGTGGCTTAGAGTTTCATTTGCTCTTTTGATCACAAGGAGTTCATGATGATGAAAAAAAAATTATATCATGCAATTAAGTATAAGTTATAAATCATATGACCACATGATAATGATCTTGGTATTATGATTGTTGTGGTTATTGGTGGCAACATGTATCCCCTTTAAAACTATGAAGACTTTTAAGAGAAGTTCATGACTAAATGTAAGTAACACTAAGATTATACCAATGTGTTAATATTTGAGGCCATATAAATATAAATTTTATTATCGACACCATAAATTAACATACTATATTAATAAATATATGATTTATAATAGTCTATAATTATTTAAAAATATGAATATATTGATCTCCTTTACAGATTGTTTTAAATAAGTGGTTAATTAATCT
>JARHVA010000308.1:547500-572500 GCA_037957365.1 Torreya grandis
ATGACCACTCTCTAACATTGTTGTCACACTAATCTATGATAGTTATTTATTCGTAAAAGTATCTCATAGCTTGTAATACTATTCACCACTGGTTTGGACATTTCAATTATAAAAATATCTATATCCAAAAATTTTATCAATATCTTAAAAGACATATGAAACTCATTATGACTGTTAATTGTATTTTAGAAGTTATTAATGATTGTTGTATATTATTGAAGTAGATAATAATGCACAATATACATGTGATATTACATGAGGATGTGGGCCCTCGATTGTGCCCCAAACTGATTTAAACTGATTTATTTAATTGACCTTTTCAACAAAAATACTAGTTATTTAATATAAAATAAATCATTGACAAACTATTTGAAATTGATTGTATATGTATTAAATAATAATATTATTTAATTAACCTTTTCAACCCAAAAAACAATTTACTATCTTAAAATTGTAATAATGATGTCAAATTAAAATCTAACTATTTAATAAAAGAGACTTCTTCAACTTAAAAAAAACCTAATTTTTAAAAATTGAATAAATCATTGATAAGTTATTTGAAATTATTGAAATTAAAATCTAACTATTTAATAAAAATAACCTTTTCAATCCCAAAAAAAATAGTTATTTAATACAGAATAAATTATTGACATAAACCACTTAAAATTGATTGTATATATGTTGAATAATCTTACTATTATATAACTAAAATTAAAATTAAAATTTATTCTTCTCAACCTCAAAAAACTAATCATTTAATATTACAACTAAAAATATATAGAATAATATCTATGTTTAATTTTTTTAATAAAAATGTCAAATTAAAATCTATCTATTTAATGTGAACTTTTCAACTCAAAAAACTCAATTTTTGTTTATAAATATGTCTAATTAAAATCTATCTATTTAATGTGAACTTTTCAACTAAAAAACCATGATTATTTGATATAGAATAAACATTAACATAACCATTTGAAATGGATGAAATTAAAATCCAACTATTTAATAAAAATCTAACTTAAAAAACCTAATTATTTAAATATGGAATAAATCTTTGAAAGTTTAATTATTTAATAAAAATCACTTTTACAAACCAAAAAACTCATCCCATAAAAACTTAGTTATTCCATATAAAATAAATCATTAATATAAAAGATAACTTTTATTTAATTAAAACTTAAAAGTGTTCTTTTCAGCCTAAAAAAAAATTAATTATTATCTTAATATTAAAATAAAGAATTAATTATTTAATATCTGAAAATTAAAATAAACATGACAAATTGAAACTTTAATTGTTTAATAAATAACTTTTTCAATGCAAAAACTAATTAAAACATAATTATTTAGTATTTTAAAATTAAAATTAAAATATCAAATTAAACCTTAATTAATCTAATTGTTTAATATATAGTTTAATTGTTTAATATATAACTTAATTTTTTAATATCTTAAAATAAAAATAAAGATGACAACAAATTGAAATAAAAATAAAGATATTTTAAAATAATTGTTTAATATCTTAAAATAAAAATAAAGATGTCAACAAATTGAACCCTAATTTATTATTGAAATGTAATTGTTTAATAAATGTCCTTTTCAATTTAAAAACTAATTAAAACTTAGTAATTGTTTAATATGTAACATTTTCAACACACACACACACAAAAAAAAAAAACTATTTAAAATTTAAAAAAAATAATATTTTAAAATTAAAATAAACCTTAATATTTTAATATTTTGAGATTATAAATATGACAAATTAAAACCTAACTTTAATGTGTAATATTTTCAACCAAACAAATAGTTAAATTTAATTGAATTGACCTTTTCAATTTAAAAAACATAATTAATAAAAATAACATTTTCAACCATAAACTAAAACCTAACTGTTTAATAAAAGTGATCATTCCAACCCCCAAAAAGTTATTTAATCAAAATAACATTTTCAAATTTTCAAATTTTTAATTATTTAATATAAAATAAATCATTGACATAAACTATTTGAAATACTATTATTTAATTAAAATACTTGAAATTTAATTGAGGATATGATGAATATTATGAAAAAACAACACCACCACAGAATAATATAAGGACCAAAAACTAAAATGATAAGAAATTAAAGTAAGAAAAAAAACATGTAAATTATAATAGTAACTAAGCTCTCTTCATAGAGAAGGAACACCTGTTAATAGAAATATAATTAGCCTCTTAGTATGAGAGATATGTGTCAAAGGAAGTCTCCCAAGTTTTTTGAAAAGTAACAATTAAAGTGAAAATGCCAAATCAGTTTTTTTATGTCACAAGTTATTATGAATATCATTTCAAAAATCATTCGATCACAATCCCGATTTCGTTACAAATATGAATTTACTAATATAAAGATTATGTTACATCATATTTATTATTCATAGTTCAGATACAATTATTTGTTTGTTTACTAAATGACAATAAATCAATTCACACAATAACAACGCAGTCATTGCATGAACACAGCTGGTAAGGGACAAACAAAGCAATGCAATCATATGCACTTAATGATGACAGACTGTAACACAATTGAAATATATCAGATCTACACATTTGTGTCGTTTATCAAAGATTCATATCCAGAATGCACATTAAAATACCATTGGGTGCCCTGTTTGGAATGGATTAAGATAAACATCAGCAATCTAACCCTTTTAAGAATTCAAACTTTGAAAAAATCTTTCAATAAAGCTCTAAATCTGTAGTAAAAACAGTCTAATTGAGGTGTAAAAGGGGCAGCCCTCTATCCCTATCTTATTGTCTTATAGTCTTCAAAATCCCTCCTAAGAGCTCTGCAGGATCGTAGTTTACTCATACATAAAAGACAAACTGACAGTTAACAGAATACACCCCGAGAAAGAAAAAGAGCTTTGCAATCAAAACCCTAATGTAACGAAACATACAGATCTAATATAAATAGACAGCCACAAACATACTCTCCAATCTCTGAATAAATTTCCTCAAAAAAGCTTCACTAGCCACAAACACAACCCCTACATTGTCCTTAGAAAAAAAATTAAAAATTAAAAATTAAACCCTAATAACTCATTCGCTTTTAAATCTATTAACCTCCATGAACACCATGACACCCCATCGACTGACCACAATCCCTTATATGCCCTAGCCATCCCCTTTACTGAAAAGCAAAAACCCTAAAGATCCAATGTCTTCATACAGCAAAAGATATTAAAAATCTGTACACACACAAAGAATACAAAAAAAATCTACCTTCAAAACCGATTGGAATTCATCTGCATAAAAAACAAACTGAAAACCCAGACCATAGAAACCATTTAACTCCAGTGTTACCGAAAAAAACAGTGACAAAAATAATAACTCATAAACCTAAATAATTAACGTAACTCCAAAGACAAAAGCATAAACTGCATACCTGTAAATAACACTCTTGAGAAATCGCCGGAGAGGAACAAAACGAAGCTCTATATAAGCAGAGTTTTATTTATAGCCGCTGGATGAGACCACCGCCCTCTTCAACACGTATGCCGACGGCCACACATCGACACATCATCGCTTACATAGCTGTTTTCAACCTACAAAAGGCAGAATGACAGGAAAAGCATTAAAAGATTTCCAGACGAATTTTTGGTGCGTTCCTCCCAGTAACAATGCCTCCTGTGGAACAAAGATGTCCCTAGCTTGTAGAAAAAAAGAAGGGGTAAAATAAACTCGAACTCACATTACTTGTTCCATGTTCTATCGAAGCAGTTGCCACATCCATTTTTTGATATGCTTGCCCATACAACAAACAACAAAAAAAACGAAAATAAAACAAACAAATAAAACCAGACATATACCAAAAACGAACAACAGGACAGAATAACACAAAACAGGGCTTACACAACATACTACACAATACACAAATTAAGCATCCAACAATATACACTCCACAAATCGGTGGCTCTGTACCTTCTTTTATACTTGATTTAGTTTTACCGTTGAAAGATGCGATTTTATGCCTGGATCTTCACGCTGGTTTTTTTTTTTAAATTTTTATTCCTACCTCAAAATCTGAGCCTCCATCTGCTGCTTTATTACTTAACATTCACGCCACCACCACTAAACAATTTAACGGCTCTTTGTTTCTTTAATCTATCCGTTAATTTATCCGCTAATCTGCATTGAAATTTGTGTAAAATTTTCTTAATTTTAAATATTAATTTGGTAAAATATATTATATTTTTTATATTTATTTTTTTGAAAAGTTCATTTTAACATATTTTTATTAGTTAATAATTAATGACATGATACTTTATTAGGTAAATTTAACTATTATTAAATTGAAGAAAAATAAATGTCATATTTATTAAAAAATTATCTATTGTGTTTAAAATAGTCATATTAGTCCACCTACATCTATTAAATATTACATGGTGAGGTCAAACGTTCACATTGTCTAGAGTTAATGACAATCCTGCTTAAAGAATTGCATTCATGCAATGTATCAGCGTATAAAACTTCTTATGGATCAAGGAATGGACCGAGCAGAGGGGTTGTTTGTGGCACTGAGCCAAATGATATAAGTAGTGGTGGAGTATTGCAGAGGCCTAGATCACACCATCTGTGAGTAAGACAATGACCTTCGCAGGGAAGCAATATGTGACTTATTTCACTACCCTATGACAGATTTCACTACCAAAAGGAAATAAATTTGAAATGCAATGGTGATCTAGGTCTCCTATAAAATGTGAAATATCCTCTTGTCTTGTATTTTAGAACTCCATGCGTAGCATTAAGATCGTCAGTTTTTCACTGCATCGGAGAAAAATAACTATAAACTATAAAACACCTCTAAAATTTGTCATTGTGATGTCTAAAGTGCTCTTTTTTGTGTTCAATGGAAAGAAAAACCCTTGGAGGGTTTAATAGGTTGGTTTCTCATTACCTCAAAATTCAAATCGGTGAGAACATCTGCAGTGTTTTTTATTGCTTTGAGTGAAAACCAATAGGTTGCTTTCTTGTTACTTCAGCTTTCATATTGGTGAGAACTTCGATTGAGATTGAAAGTAAATCTAAAGTACCCCATCCCATTTAAAATCTGCCATTGCAACATTTTAAGTGTTTTTTTTTTTTTTTTTGAGTAAAAATAAAATAGATAATCATTTATACAATAAATGCTTCAAATGTTAGAGGTAGTTTTTCAAACTATTGTTGGGATCTTATATATGCTTTGGGTAATTCTTTATGTTCCAGGGGAAGAAGTTAATTTTTTTTTATCAAGAACCTCTCTGATATTATTGCAAAGCTTTCAGCTTCGATCATGACGACATATAAAATCTTGATGTTTCTTTTGTAAACTGTTCTATTTGGAGTAATTTTTAGGGCATTATTTTCAACATTATGCTTTTGATCTTTCTAATTGTTGTTTGAAAATTCTTTGGCATTCTTAAATCACAAGCCCTTTGATAGGAAACATTTGATAGCTTTGGGTTGTGATTATATATGGCCACCTTTTTAAATGTGGAGGAAATTGTAGGATTATATTTTTAATTGCCTTTGAACGGGTAAAGTGAAGCTTTTTATTGTGTTGTGATGTGAATACAAAAACAATAAAACATAATTGCTTGTCAAAATAATATCTTGGGAAATAAGTTCAAATATTGAAATTTAACTATTTTTTTTAGAAGGTTGGAGATTGAAAATGTTTTTCTTAAGAGATGGATGAAGTGTTGGATGTTATGTGGTTGAGATTAGTGGAGAATAAAGGTAAATTGGGGTTGTAAAATAAAAATTTCATCTTTTAAGTTATAGGTATTTTTTATTTTAAAAATTGATTTTTGTAAAGTATGGTTTATTATACATCAACAAGATAAAAAGGTTGAGTTTTAATTTTGTTATGTAGTAGGTTTTTCATGCTTTGAGTTTTGTGGCATTGGTTGAATTGATGTAAGAGTACAATGACTTATTTTAAAAGATTTATGATTCAAGATGATTGAGCTTATTTTGGGTTTCTTTTGTTTTTGATAAAGTAGACTCAAAGTCTTTGGGAGTAGTTTAGGGAAAACATTTTTTAGATGTAGATAACATAAGTCACCTCAAAATTGTAAGGATCATCTCTTACAGAACTAAATTTCCATATAAATATATAAACTAATTTTAAATTAGTAAAATTATAATATTGACCATTTTCCAATTTTCATCGATACCAATTTTTTCCCTTTTCAAAATGCTCTTATAAATGAGGGCTTGTTCTTTGGGTTTTCATTTTATGCCTTTTTTAAGTCTAATTTTATCATTTTTTATGTCAAAATTTTGTAAATTGAAATTTGATTTCATTTATATTTTTATTGAGTGGAAGATTTATTATTGTAGAGTTACTAAAGTGTTTGAAATTGGGCATTATTATTGATATATGTTTTTATTTTCATGGTTGATTGTCTTATGGGTCTCATTGAACATGGTCAGTCTAAGGTGTTTGGAGATATTTTAATGGTTGGTTGCGTTGTTAGTGCATTTAATCATGATTTTTTGTGATCAATTTCTAATTTTTATGGTTATAAATGGTTTTATAACTATGAGTTGAAACACCCATAGGATATTTTTGAGGGATGATCTTTTATTTTTTTGGTGTATGATCATTTGTTGTAGATCCCTTATTTTCTTGAATTTATTTCTCCAACCAATCAAATTGATTTATTTCATACTTTTCTAGAAAAGTAGTATAGGCTGTGTGCTGGTTACCCATTTTGATTTCTTTGATCTGACTTTTTGGTTTGATACATGCTTTGTAGAAAACTTGTGAATCAAGGTTCACATATGGTCTATAGATTATAGTTTTTAGTATTATATAATTTAAATAAAACTTAAAAGTGCCCTTTTCAATACAAAAATTCTAATTATTTAATATCTTAAAATTAAAATAATCATGTCAAAATGAAGCCTAATTGTTTAATAATTGACTTTTTCAATGCAAAACACTATTTACTATCTTAAAATTCTAATAAAGATGTCAAATTAAAATCAAACAGTGCAATACAAGAAACTTTTTCAGCCCCAAAAACCTAATTTTTTAATATGGAATAAATCATTGACACAAGCCATTGGAAATTGTTGAAATTAAAATCTAACTATTGAATGGAAATGACCTCTTCAACCCAAAAAGACTAGTTATTTAATATAGATTAAATTATTGACATAAACTATTGAAAATTGACTTTATATATGTTGAATATTTTTAGCATTATTCTAATTTTATTACTATATTGTCTAATTATGGATCCTTCACATCTATGTTTGGATCTACATCCCTTCCCACCCAACAAAACTAAACCAGGTAGGGGTTCAAACTAAAGGAATGCATCTCAACAAAGGGTCTCATATGTAGATTCATCAACTACTTGCCAAAGCTTTTGGATCTCTATGCCTGAATCTTGAAACATTTGTAGCGTGTCCTCTCATGTAGTCTTGAAATCTACCCTTGCACAGAAGGTTTTTTTATTGCTACTTTTTGCAATGTTGAGGAAAGGCCAAGATTCTTAACCATTCATAGAGCCTTAATCAACACCCCTTGGTCCTCAAAAATTGATCCCCTAACTTCAACCCCCTCAATGAACCTCTACATATCAAACCCATTTAGGTTGTTTGTCTATCTCATCTCCCCCTATATTTTTGGACTGAAACCAACCTGAAGGCTATAGGTAGAACTTTGGGTGAATTTTTACAAATGCACCTAGATACCGACTGCTTCTCTATCACTATCTTTGCTAAGATTTAGGTAAACATTGATACCTCTAATAATCACCCTAGCTTGAATTTTGTGTTCAATGCGATTAGACAAGTTCATGACCCATGACTAAGAATACTATTCACCATTGGTTTATGCATTTTGGTTATAAAAATATTTGTGCCCAAATTTTATAAATCCCAATGATGATAGCTTAGCAATGAGTGAACTAATTATTATAAATAGAAGGTCTTAGGGTACATTCCCTAGGATGACCACTCTCTAATTTTGTTGCCACACTAATCTATGATAGTTAATTATTCATGAAAAGTATCCATTGTAATAGACTACCAACTCGACGTTCAATATGACAGAGATTGATGTATGGCTTGAAACTTGTGTTTAATACGATGAAACAAATCCATAGCTAATTCCTCTAAATCCTCATAGAAATCTTAATTATATTTTTTCATAGTGTCATATAGCTATTTGGGTACTAAAAAGTTGGCCTAAAAATTATATTACTACATGCAACAAAGGAAGATTAATGGAGAGCAAACAAAATGGATTGACTTGTCAACCAAATAGATCTAGGGTGAATTTCACATCATAAATTATGTTGAGACAATTAATTTTACCCTTTTTACTTAACTTAATGTTAAATTAGTTGTCAAAATATATCAAAACCACATATAGTTCAATTGGCAAGTTATTCTTTCATTAAAACATTCATTTACAAAAGGTGGAAAGGTCAATTCCCTCCATGTAGAAAGTTTAGTGATACCCTCAAACTTAGTAATTCTACAAATTTAGCATAAAAAATCATTTTTTTGGGGGAATTTTTTTAGTAAAAAGAAAGGGGAAATTCACAATAGAGGTCAACAACAAAAAATTATGAATTTTTATTTTTTTTAAAGCATTGGAAAATTATTGAATTAAATATTATGTGACATTATTATTTCAATAAAATTACACAATAATCACAAATTTTTAAACCTTGATCATAATTTTTTATCATAGTTATGCCTCTAACTCATTTTTACAGGTAATATCATCATGTTTGAGTTATTACATACAAAGTTTAACATAACTGCAACAATAACATTTGGGCATTGACCCTTTAAATCATCAAGGAGAAATAAGGCACATATACTCATGGCCTTCCTTTTATTTACCTATTCATTACAATCAAAAGGTATAAATCCTAAAGGTGGAATTTATAAGTATATAATGAAGTTATGCTCATGTATAAGTAATTCTATCTAAGCCGGTACTACTAATTGGATGAACCTTTTTTAGTACTCTCTAGGTACTAAGTATTAAACTCTTTTCCATATGTTTACGCCTCTTAATCATACCACTGGGTATATAGAAAGGGTGAGCTTATTCTTTGTACTAACATGTATAAAGGAAGGGAACATATAAAGAAAGGTATGGTATATCAATCTAATAGTATACAAAAAGGGAGACTATTATACCTAGAGTGATAAAGAACCAATCTATCACCCACATTCTTGATAATGGTTTCACAATCTCCAAAATTGTTTATGTTGGATTCACAACTACTTAAATGTGTCAACTATTCTTCTTGAAAGATAAAGGTCAAAACTCAACTAGAATTTGAGGAAATTTGGCCTATTATAGATGGATCCTACAATCGACATGAAATAAAAGTTGATAAGCAATGCAAATATGACAAAACCAATTAGAAGGTAAAATTTATCATAATATTCAAGGTATCAAATGAAGCACAGCTAGACATCTGTGAAGCCAAAATTACTAAGTAAACATGGTAAAATATCCAAACTATATATGAATCCAATAATGAAATCAAAATTCTACATTTATAAAGTTAACTCCACTCTCTCAAATTAATATCCAACGAAAAAGTAGAGCCTTTTATCGATTGTGCGGCAATGCTAAAGGCATCACTTCAATCCTTGGGTGAAATAATATCATATGAATCTCTTGTACCCATTATCTTGAGAGATCTATCACCTTCATATAGGATATTTATGACCACTTTGCCTATTATAGAACAAAAACTATGTTTTGAAAAACTTATGAATATGTTGTAACAAGAAGAGTATTTTAGTAATCAATAAGAATGAGAAGAACATGTTCTATCTTCTAATCATTAGAAAGGAAAGAAACCATTCATGTTTTCATCAAAATAGAATACAAGTCAAAATTCACGAGGAGCAAGTCACATAAACAATGTCTCATTTGTGGTTGTCAGGGGCATGAACTCAAAGATTGTTGGTATAATAACTTCGTGAAAGGTTATTCTAGTTAGTAGAAGTCCATTGACCAATAATCATCCCCTATGACATATAATAAACAAAAAGAACAAAAAAGGGAATTTTGTAAAAGAAACCCAAAAAACAAGGCAATGTTATTGAATTAAATTAAAATGATGATGATGGAGACTTCCTGTACTCTACTTATGTTCACGGAGAATGTTCTTCACAAACTAACATATGGTAAGTTGACCTGGGTGCAACTTGACATATGATAAGATTAAAAGATACGTTTTCACATGGAATGACACACCCAAAAAATCCATATTTCATTGGGTGATAATACCTCATACAGTGTGTAAAGAATTGGTAACATTGCATTAGCTCTTGGCACACAAACCTAGAGAATAATAGATGTTCTATATATACTTGGTTTAACTAAAAATTTATTATCAATCAGTCAAATCTTGGATCACAATTTGAAGAATGGATTTGACTGTAAAGGTTAAAATAAAACTTGTTTGTTTAGAGATAAATCAATGAACTAAAAAAATATTGCATGAGCATCCTATGTGAACTGCATGTTTTAGCTTGATTTCATTTAGAAAAATAATCAGGCACACATGGTAAAGGATGTAAGCTCAGCATAATTATGGTACAAAATATTCGGTCACATCAATTTTTAATATCTCAACACACTCCACTATTATAATATGGCAAGAGGATTGACACCTCTAAAAAAGGGTATAGATAAATGTTGTGATTGCTTAGTAGACAAGAAACATAGAGCTCCATTTCATAAAAATACCTATAGATCTAATGGTAAAATTGATTTGGTTCACACCATCTATGTAGACCAATGAAACCAAGCCATATTGGGTTTAAGTACTTCATGCTCTTTGTTGATGACTTTTCTAGAAAAATGTGGGTCTAATGTGTGAAAACAAAGAGTTAAGCCTTTTAAACTTTCAATAAATTCAAATTAAATGTTGAAATAGAATCTAGTCAAAAATTTAAGACCCTCTGCTTAGATCATGGGGGGAATGCACCAGTAACAAATTCAAAGCATTTTTGTCATAAAACAACATTCGTCATCAAATGGCACCTCCACATATACCACAACAAAATGTTGTTACTAAATGAGGAATCATATTATCATGGAAATGGTGTGATGTATGCTACATGATTTAGGTTTTATAGAGTCATTTTGGGTAGAAATAGTTAAAATCATAGTCTATCTACTTAACAAAGTTCCCACTATAGCTCTTGATGGGGTATCACCATAGGAAGAATGGTCAGGTAAAAATCTAGCAAGATCACATCTTCAAGTTTTTGGATGCCAAGAAAGTATGCACAATCCCAAATAAGAATGAGTTAAACTTGATATGAAAGACAAAAAGCATGTGTTATTAGGGTAAAGTGAAGAATCACTTGTCTATAGACTCATGAATCCAAAAAATAGACAAATCTACATTAGCAGGGATGTTGAGTTCTTTGAGAAGACAAAAGTAGAAGCTCTTTCTACATGGTCACCTAATAAACATATTAGTCCCATATAAAATGCATATGACAGGAATCCACTAGTAAATGATAATGATGATGGAAGTAATGGTGAAGCTTCACCACCCACAAGAACTACTCAACATATGCCTATATGGTATATAAGTACTCTAAGCTATGCTAAACTAGATGGTATTCTTGATACATCTACCACTAGACCAAGGACTTGTATTATGGCTTGATGAGAGGTCAATTTGGACTTAATGAGTACATTTTTTGAATCTATCAAACCATCTTTAGTTTGGGAAACCCTAGAGCTGAATCCCTAGAAATATGCCATGGATGTAAAATATAATTCATTGATGAAGAATAAAGCATGGCAACTTGTATACCTTCCACTAGGCAAGAAGCTAATTTGATGAAAATGGATCTTCAAGACAAAATAAAGATAAAATGGTAGTCTCAATAATCGCAAGGTGAGGTTGGTTGTAAATGGATATGCTTTGAGACAAGGGATCAACTATGAGGAAACATTTGATCCCACAACTAAGATCAAAATAATCAGGATGATTTTTTCTCTAGCTACATAGTTTGGTTGGAAAGTCCATCAATGGATGTCAAAAGTGCCTTTCTTAATGGATACTTATAGGAATAAGTATACATGACTCAACCAAAAGGTTTTATCATTTTAGGAACATAAGATAAAGTTTTTAGACTTGTAAAATCATTTTATGATCTAAAACAAGCTCCTAGGGTATGCTATATCAAAATTGATGAACATATCGTGAAACATGGATTCAAAAGGAGTCCATACGATCCTATTTTATAACTTAAATAATGAGGGGGGATATAATAACTGTCATTATATATGTCAAAGATATAATCATCACTTGAAGTTTAATGAAGATGATTGAGTCAATGAAAAAAGATCTAAATCGATCATTTGACATGATAGATCTTGAGCTTCTGCATTATTGTATTGATTTAGAAGTTTGGTAGAGAGAAAATCATATATTTTTTTATCTCAACTCAAATATTCTAGGAAAACACTCAATAAATTTCACATGATGGATAACAAACCAATTACCACACCTATAAAGATAAAACTTCAACTGTATCAAGTGAATCCATCACCACAAGTAAATGCAAATCTATATTGGTAGTTGACAGGGAGTATCATTTACCTTATACTAGGCCACACATCTCCTATGTTATTAGTTATCTCTCAAGGTTCATGTAAGATCCTAAGGCCAGTCATTAGAAAGCAACAAGGAATATTTTGAGGTACATAAGAGGAACTATTGATTTTGGCCTAGAATACAAGAAGAATAACAACTTCTTGATAGGATACTCAGATTTAGATCATGAAAGGAACATTGATGAAAAAAAATATAATTTAATATTTGTATTATTTTTTGGATCTCTATTAATATCATTGACATAAAATCATTTGAAAATGATTGTATATGTATTAAATAATAATATTATTATTTAATTAAAACTTAAAAAGACCTTTACAATTTAAAAGATATAATTGTTTAATATTTAAAAATTAAAAAAAAAAATTATAATAAAAATGCTTAATTAATATCTATTTATTTAATAAAATTAAAATTTTTAATTCATAAAATCTAATTATTTAATATGAAATAAATTATTAACATAAAATCATTTAAAATTGATGAAATTAAAATTCTAACTATTTAATAAAATTTTAATTAAAAACTTAATTATATAATAATGAGTAAATTATTGAAAATATATAAATCTTAATTAATAAGGACAATTTTTTCAACTGAAAAATTCTAATTATTTACTATGGAATATATCATTGACATAAATTATTTGAAATTAATAAAATTAAAATTTAACTATTTAATAAGAATGATATTTTCAACCCATAAAAAACTAATTATTTAATATAAAAAATAAATCATTGACATATAATATTACTATTATTTAATAAGAATGATTTTTTCACCTCATTAAAAAACAATTATTTAATATAAAAAATAAATCATCAACATAAAATATTAATAAAATAAATTTAAAAACTAATTATTAAATATCTTAAAATTGTAATAAACATATCAAACTAAAACATATGAGATTATAAATGACATTTTTAATCCAAAAATTAAATAAAATATAATTATTTAATATCTTAATATCACGAGTCAACTTTGTGACCCCTTATCGATACTAGATTATAGCTTTCTTTAACATGTTTTTGATAGCACTTTGATTGATTACAGTTGATTTTGGTTTCGATTTTAGATGGTTCTGATGGAGGTACTTTGGATAGCCAATGTGATATGTTAGGGCATAGTTGATGCTCGCATTAAATTCAATATACCTTGATATGCATACTACCTATACCAAATTCATTTTATCATGTTTTATATATATGTTGCTTTACATTTGTACATTATTATATGATGTTATTTTAGCATGTCTTATTGATGTAGATTGACTTTGATCATTTTCACAGATGTTAATTATGCTTTATAGGACGTGCATGGGTTCATATTTATCAGGGCTAACTCTTTCCCTTCTCAACGATAATTGATTATACTTGATTTATCATTTCATGTCTAACAACTCATGTTGAGTTAATCTTATTATATTACCAACATTTATATATTGTTGATGTCTTATTTGGTAGATGCAAGCACCATTCCATGAGCTAGGCTTAGTTTTGGGTTTGGATATCTCAAGAATATCACATGCAATTGAGTAGTTAAAAAGTCACTCTAACAGGTATAGTGTGTACTATATAAGACTGAGCCACCATCATTATATGTTTTTATGTTATTACTTTTTGTCATTATTAGTCTCACCCTTTTTTGAGCACGTGTGTTCTATTTTGATTTCTTTATTGGGATTATCAAGTTTTGGCATAGTCATTCCTTGTGCCTGTCATTGTGTGGTTGAGGTTGTTTTTGCACTTTAGTTATCCTACCTGAGTGTCAAGAACACATGATGATTAAGCCATAAGGAAGTGGTTTATCTTATTCACCTATTATACCAGGTTATGTATGTTGATCTTTTTTCTTAGTGAAATTATTGTTTTGTGGCTTATCTTTTACCCTGTTTAGGGTTGGGTTCATCTAAGACTCATGCGGGTCTCTCAACCTTGTAAAATCATCCTTAACCTTCTTTATGGATGATTTATGCCGCAATGTTATTTATTTTAGTGATTTGAATTATTATTATGATTTGGTTGTCGTCGTCGTCATCATCATCATCTTCATCATCATCATCATCATCATCATCATCATCATCTTCTTAAGGATTTGTATTAATTTTATTATTTAATTACCTTTTCATTATTATTACTTTTAATGAGTTTATGAATTTTGGTTAACTTAAATTATTTTACAATTTAAGTTGATTTGTGTATTACGTTATGCTATTATTATTATTATTATTATTATTATTATTATTATTATTATTATTATTATTATTATTATTATTTTTAGACCCTATCAATTTTGGTTATTTATTTTAATTAACAATTTTGTATCTTTTATTGTTGAATAATATTTATTCAATTACTCTATGGTTTTTACCAATTACTTATATTAATATTTTAATCATATATATAATATATTATTTATATATATATATATATATATTATTTTATTTTTTTGAATGGCTTGGGACATATGGCAAGGGCATTGGCTAGGATTGAGACTTTACCCTAGCTGGGCATGTGTAAAACAAAGAGGAAGGAGGGTAGCATATGGAAGGAGGAAAGTATGACATGTAAGGCCTACGAAAGGGAGAAGTGTTAATTAATGAATGAAAGAGGAGGATGGTGAAGAGTGGTGTATAGAAAAAAATAACATTAAGAGATAAGAAGCGGGTAGAAAATTTCTTTCATGGCTTCAAAATGGATATGGTCATCTTGTTCTAGTAATTTATTTTATTTTGACTCATTTTTTTTATGGTTGGGTGTTGACCAGTTAAGGGAGAGAAGAGGTGTGGCATGAGATGGTTGGGGGAATGTAGGTAAGGAAAGAAAAGGAGAAGCGTGGAAGGAGATAAGAGGGAGGAATGCATAGGATCCAGAGCATGGTGCTGATAGGGGAGAACCAGCATAATGGCAATGAGAAAAAAAAAAGGGATGCAAGGAGGATGGAGAAACCCTTATACGAGTAGATCACCCTAGTGAATGTATTATGGCCTTGAGTATTAACCTAATTATAGTATCATACCACCATTTTTTTACTAGTAAATTATCGTTGACCATAGCTTAATTATCTTATGGAATGAAAATGTTTAAGGTTAAGACTAATACACAACTCACCATTACCCATTTTGACACAAAACCTATAATAAGGAAATTAATTATGGTTATTGTCTTCTAAAATGTTATTCTGGTCAAACCAACCTAGTGAACACATCATTATTCATAAGACTATGAATTATATTTAATGTGTATATACTATGCTTGCTCTATTAAACCTAAGATGCATTTCTTTGGTTTTTATTGCTGAGGCTGATTATATCTTTCACTTTAAATTCTTGTTTGATTTAAAAACCAATTTGGGGATTAGATAAAATCCCAAGGAAAATGGTTTGTAGATGAAATATATATAGATATGCTCTATTCTTAAACAAATTTATTCGTATACACTTCATGAATTATAAAATTATTAGGGGATTCATCAAATTCCATAACACTATGTTAAATGTTGGTATATGTGTCCTTCTGGAATTCCCCTTTTGTCTAGTTGTATGTAAATAGCAAATAACTCATCTTAGATACTTAGATATGTTAGAACGAGGAGGAATCTAGATTTAATTAATGTTGTTAAATATTAGAGTTTGTCATATTATGTGTGTGTGTGTTTACATATGTGCGATGTTGTTTATAGTTGAATAAACATATGTGAAACTTTGCCTATTCCCTCCTTATGAAACCGAATAATCATGATACCTCTTCCATACTCTTGTGGTTAGAGTGGGGTTTTCCTCCACTGGTTGGCTTAAAAATTACAGCCTAGGATTGTTTATTAGTTTATTCTTTTTTAGTTTAATGAGATAAGTTTTCCTTGACTTTTTCAATCTATCGTATTATGTGAAGGATTTAATGTTTCCCATACCTGGCTATGTTAAATTCAAATCAATTTAAATTCTTTCAATAAATGTCATGCCTTCTTATCTCTTAACTCAATTGAGTTTTTGTGGCTATTAGGAGTTATTTCCATTGAGTTGTTTGGGTAAGCCTCAAGCACTGATTGTTACAGTTTCATGTTTTCTACATTGATCCCTTATCTTTGTTAATGTGTTTATAAATATTTATTGATGACTCAATATTATGTTTATATCTCTCACCTCACATGAGTACCTAATTTTTAAAACCCTCCAACAAGATAATGGTTTTGGTGGTAAGGGCCACTGATGGTTGGGATCACAGGGATGGTTTTGAGGGGTATCCTCCTTGTAGTGTTCATTCTTCTTGATTGTTGCATCTGGATTGCATATAAAAGCTTCCTCTTGTTTGTGCCTATTGATAGACAATGTTGGATCGATAGATCATATTTGTTTATTCATTTTATGTGATAGTTTATCTTATTACATTATATAGTTTTGTCATATTGTTAAGTTGAGATATGGACATTTGTGGATATGTTGTAGACACTGGAAGTCATCTTGATGATAGTTATATGGATTTTATATATTTAATCAGACGTAAAAATTCCTTGGTGATCATTTATATTAGGCTATACCTTTCATATGACTAACAACGTATTTAACATGCATTATGTGATATTAATTCTTATATTTCTCTATGTTTATGATTTAATGATATGCTGGTGGATTTTAAGTAGGAATGAAATTGTAATAAGGTTTTCAATGGAACTACTAAACTCTAGTGTCTTTAACCTTGTATTATATGATAAATAAGATGGTGTTGTCTTATGGTATGCTGAAACATATAGATGTTTTACATTTCCGTAGTGGAGTTATGCTTACATAGTTAAATTTCATGATAGATATTATATGATGTCATTGTCACAACATTGAATTCCTAATTAACATATGGACTTATCTCATGGTTATGATGGTAGCATGAAAATAGATAACTATATTAAGAGGTATTAAATTATTTTTCAACATATTGGTAATGGTTTGGAATTGGGATTAAACCAGTACTTATAGACGAGAATATAACCTAGTTGTATGAAGGCATATCCCTTGATGTTATTTTATTATGACATTTGATGAGTTTATGGTTGCATGGATTATAGCCTTAGTTGAAATAAATAGTTATACTTGATTTATGCAATTAGTTTTTTCATGGTGATATAAGGCATTCATTTTTGGTAGCATGTTACTAAACACATGGTCTTATCATGTTATAATCTTGCTGAAAATGAGATGTTACAAATAGTTATGCAAATAGTTCTTGTAGATTTAAGCAATATGTTTTATTATTATATTATAGAAATGAATTTTAGAGGTCATATTATCATTTAAAAGAGATTACTTCTATTGATTAGGTAATGAAGTAAGGTAGATTAATGTTCTTCATATGTGGACCCACATTATGGATTATGAGTTATACCATTAATGGTGTCATAGAGATTTGGATATATAACATGTTTTCTAAAAGTCTAGTAATTTAGACATTTATAATGGACCTCTTTATTAATAGATTTTGGTTATATTGTCATTAATATTTTTATGAGAATTGATGGTAATTAGTTTGTAGATGTGTGTGCTTAAATGTATAAGTGTACGTTATCAATTATCTATTTGGTATACCGTGTGTTGTGATTATTAGGATGCGAATAACCCTTAGGTTTCATAAATAATTTTGGAATGAGGACAAGTATTAATAGGTTATATAAACCTTTAAGTTAACACTTAATGATATTATTAAACAATCTATCTAGGTAATGATTCATGAATTCATACTTTTCCTTAACAAACACATAAATCATTGCCTGATACTAATTAAATAATGAACATGTGTGGTCTTACACATGTTATTTGAATGGAATAAATACCTATGTTTATTCATTAACATGGGAGCATAAATCAAGGACAATTAAACAATATTTACGTGTGAGAACCCTATGGTTCGCTCATAAGATGGTGATATTGTTACATGATAAGTGACCTTGTAGCATGTGTAGTAATTGATTTTCAAATGCCACTTGTATGCTTAGGTATTAGGATATTCACATGTATGATGTCATCCAACCTAAGCTCAGTTCATGTCACCTCATTTAGTTAATGAATATAATTCTTTCTTCCTTGAGTTTCATCCTAGTTAAGTGGCCATCATCTATTAATGGAACAAAGGTGTAATGTTTTCCTAAATGAGCTTTGATCATGATATGGTGATCTATGAGGGTAGGACATGGAGTAGTCTTCCTTGGGTGTTTCCATCAAAGGGTCTTAGATTAGGTGTTTAGAAATGGATTAAAGATCTTCACTCACCAATCTCATGATATGATAAGACTTATCTAATCTTCACTCACTGATCTCATGATATGATAAGACTTATCTAATCAAGTTAGCAAGTTAGACCCTTATATTCAATCATTGGTCTATGCATTAGTAATGTACTTCTATCATATCCTATTCACTTATCTAGCAATTGGATAACTAGACATTCTTGGATGTGCTCATGATTATAGCCTTATCCATTTGAGACTCCAAGATGTTGGTTGTGGATACTAGTACTACTTGTATAGTTTTCAATGAGATGTATTGCACTACATTTATTTTATGCAGTGGCACCTTTTAATGTTTCATTGTGTATTTTGATAGATAACTTAATTTATTTTAGGTTGTTTCATTTGGTATTAGAGCTTGTGCTTAAATTTTTTTTTGAGTTGGACACATTGCACTAATTTTTGGCATGTGCTTACAAGACTAGTTGAGTTTTTATGTAGTTGTTCATACCCTTGCAAGGCATTGTGTTTATGTAATATACTTGGGTGGGTATGGATACACATAGTATATATATATACATGACCTTATGGAGGCTTATTTGTCTAAAGTGTGTGCATGCCTTATGGGGGATGAATGCCACCTATATGCCTATGATGTCTTGATAATACTTAAAGGAAACCTTGTATGATAGGGTGAACACTAAACCTTAGCTAGAGTTATATGCCTTGTGTACACTCATATATGTCTTAATTGCTTAATGAGGCTATGTCATGAACCCTATGAAGTAACTTAGTCCCTTAGATGACTTAAATAGTAATTTAATTAGTGATTTGATTATGCAAGCATGAAGTATTATAAATTATTGTATTATGGAATATGTGTGTGTGCACATGCAAAAACTGATAAATTTCTGCATGTAATGTTGTGATGCTTACATGTAGCTTTGTTTGGGTCAACCCTTCCCTCATCAATTATGTTTAGAGAAAGAATCACTAGTAAATCATTGACTTGTATGGCCAAGTCAATGGAAGATTGGTGATCATTGATTCATCATAGAATTGAGTAAATTATGCTTGATATCTATTGTTGACTTGTATGAGAGAGTCATCAATAGATGCTTAGAACATCTTGACCTAGGAAAGACCAAGGATTGAGCTCAAATCTAGAGAGCTACATAGGGTAAGGGTGTCAAATTTACTTGGAGAAACTAGTAATAAGATGTTGATATTATTTATGTACTTAGTCTCTTTGAGTTAAATAGAGGAGTATGTGGCTTTATAAGTCCAAGGGGTTGAAAATAAATAAGTGTGTAGGGTTGTTCATTTCTTGTTCAACATTTATGATGATGTTTTATTCATATATGTGTTTACATTGGTGATGGTTATTTGATCATGGATATGTTGATTTTCATGATGACCATGGATATGCTATATCCATGAGGATGTTTATTTGATTCTAGATGCGTTATGCATCTAAGAGGATGCTTAATTGAAAGCCTAGTTATGTTTTGATACTCATGCATGTCTATTGTGATATAGATATGCCCGCATCTATGAGGATGTTTATTATGAGTTTGGTTAAGATTGTTGATTGTGAGAAATTGTAACTCCCTCGGTAGTGTTTTAGCATTCACCCATACCTTGGCTAAGTCCACCCTTTCTCAAAAGTGACGTTGCATCAATGCAAGCATTACTATTTAACCTTTGACTTGTTAGATTAAGTCAACTAGAGGAGTACGTAATGTAACATTTTTTATGGAATAATGAGATAATCCCTCAATGGCAATTATTAGCTTCCATGAGTATGTTATCCAATGATGCTCACGTGCAATATCTTGGGCGGTCCAATGTTGCAGCTTGAGCTTGGAGGGTCTAGTAGGTGTGTGTGACTAACTTTTTTGGGCAAGTTAGAGAGTTTTAGGGATCTCTTATTATTATTATTATTATTATTATTATTATTATTATTATTATTATTATTATTATTATTATTATTATTATTATTATTATTATTATTATTATTATTATTATTATTATTATTATTCTTTGGCATGAGCCATCTATCCATGGTGTATAAACATTGTTGGTAAATGTTTTAAAACTCATGGAGATAGATTTCAGGCTTGTTGGAATACAAACTTCCTAGAAAGAAGGTGATGGAGATTTGAGGTCTCTAAGACTGATTATGTGTATTATATGATATATATTAGTGTCATGTGAATGACATCTAGACATTAGGTGATCTAATGGGAGTCATGGACCCTTGTGCTTCACCATCACATGTGTTGATTGTCATGATGTGAAAGTACATTGTCATAGTTATTGAACACCTAAGTCATGTATGTGTTGTCTCTTTCATGTGATTCCTCCTTGTATGAAAAACTATTATGTATTGTATAATTAATACTTTTTATTGATCTTGTTAAATCATATAAAATTGTGCCTTTATTATACTTGTGCATATGGTTGACCTTGTGGACTTTCACATGCTTGTTTTTATACCAACCTTCTTGTGTAAAATTTTACATTTCATTGAATATGTCAAATCATGTAAATTTGTGTATTTTAAACCCTATGTGTATGTAGTTAACCTTGTGGTTTTTCATTTTATTTTCTTGACATCAACATTGTTGTATGATAATCTTTCATTCATGGTCATATGTTGTAAACAATTGAATGTGTGAATAATGTCAAAGTTACTTGTGTAAATAAATATTTCCCCCTTTTAAAATAAATCATGGGAACTTTACTTTGATCTATGTATTTTAAAAATTATTTCATATATATTTTATGTGCATATATTGGAATAAATATGATTTGTGTTGTTAACATAATTGGTATGTGGTAATATGGTCATACACCACTCATGTGATGTCTTTTTCAACTTGAAACCTACTTTTATTTGATTGGATTTGCCAATGTTTGATGTCTTACTGTGTTGTGTAATCCTGTATTCACTACTTTAACATTGAGTGTTGGTACATGTATGAGGTGCAAGGTAGAGAAGCACTACATCCATTATGATTTTGAACAGGTATGGGTCAAGAAGTGGAGTCTCTCATAGACAAAAATTTCACTTTTTCTCTTTCAATGAGTAGCCACTTGGTTCATTAAGAGTGCGCATCACATGTGCGACAAGTTAGCTGTAGCATATTAGTGCATAATGTTCACTTTATGGATTTAGAATTATTTTAGTCACTCCTTGAAGGTTGTGGGAAAAGCAACCATTATGAATTTTTACTCTTTTACCCTTGTGAAACACTAATTGGTCATGTAGACTTGGATATTTATGCAAATTTATAAGGTGGTACTTACTGAAATGAATGCATGTGTTGACCTATAGGTGCAATCATGTTTTTGTTAAGGTATTGTTATTATACTTGTTGAAAACATTTTGGGATGAATATTTCTATTTTACTTTAGAAACATTACTAAAATGTATGTTGATTCTATACTCTAATTAAGTGGTACTAAGATTTGATTATGTGGTGTTTAAAATCCTTAGTACCCACTTGATTCTTGGATAAAGTGATGAAACTTGGGTGATACCCTCAGGTGGCTATTTTTGGATGGTGGTATTGGTACCCTTGGATCATCGTACGAGCTCATGTTTGTGTTGGAGAACATGTTGTAAGCATTTACTTTGCATGTGATGCTTGATATGGATTATCTATGGTTCAATGTGGTTGGTGTGGGATACTACACTAACCCCTAAATGGTTGATGATGTAATGAAGTAACCATAATAGTATGGTTTACTACCCTTTTGATATGACATTCTATGATGAATTCTCTTAGAATTATAAATGTGGCATAATGTTTTAGTAGATGGTTTTCACTCTTGATTTATATTATGGTGTCAATCTAGTGGGATTAGATGATTATATGATTGTTGACCTCATATTATACGTCTATATGTGTTGACACAAGTGACATTGACTTAGTCAAGTTACATATTCAAATTGATAATCTGGTTTAGACATCATTTTTTATTTTTTAGTTCCTTAGTTTTATGTTCTTATTTGAGGGTGTTGTTAGTACCCTTGTTGGGAAGCTTATTAAGGTAAGTATGAGCTGTTGTGTTTTAGGACACTATGTGTTCATAATGCTTTGTGACCACCTTCATAAATGGTTAAGATGATTATAACAGTAGTGCTACCTAGGAATTAGTAGTTGTTACCTTCGAACTTTGCTAAGTAATGTAAGACTTTTAGGTTTGGTGTACCTATTATAGCTTATTTTAGTAGATTTTGATAATTTTGATGGCCTTTTTTAGGTGTGAGACTGAAAACGTTTCAACCAAGTTGTGAGATTTGGTTGAATTTTTTGTTAAACTTGTTTAGGTCTTGTTTTCCCTTTCAATGTCGTGAAGGACATGTGAAGATGAGAAGGAGGCTATTACATGGCCTAATACATTAGACAATGTAAGTATCTTGATGAAAGCAATTATTAATGGCATCAAGATATGGGTGAGACATTGCCACCCCACATCAGGTGGAGAGATTGTGAAATAATGATAACTTTTTAGTTAGATATTTTTTGAGAACTTTGTGCTTGACTATTGTTGGTCATTAGGGCAGTTTCTCTTTGAGGAGAGGAGGATGTTATGAACCAAATTTGTGACCCCTTATGGATATTAGACTATAACCTACTTTAGCATATATTTTTGATAGCGCTTTGACTGATTAGTGATGTTGGTTTTGCTTTTAGATGGTTGTGATGTAGGTACCCTAGATAGTCGATGTGATATGTTAGACCATAGTTGTTGATCACATTGGATCTAGTATATTCTAATACGCATATTACCTACACTAAATTCATTTTATCTTATTTTATATATATTTTGCTTTAGCTTATCACATTATTATATACTTTTATTTTAGCATATCGCATTGATGCAGAGTGACATTGATCACTTTTACAGCTATTGATTGTGTTTCAAAAAACATGCGAGGGGTCATGGTTATTAAGACTAACTCTTGCTCTTCTCAGCTATAGTTGATTATACTTTCTTTATCATTTCATGTCTAATGATTCATGTTGAGTTATTATTATCCTATTGATAGAGTTCAGATATTATTGATATTTTATTTATTGGATGCAGGGATCAGACTACAAGCTAAGCTTAGCATTGGGTTTGGTCATCTCGAGTATATTATGGGTGATTGAGCAGTCATAATATTACTTTGACAAGTATAGAGTATATTATGTAATATTGAGCCACCATCATTATATGCCTTTGTGTTATTACTTTTCATCATTATTAGTCTCACCTTATTTTGTGCATGTGTGTTCTATTTTAGTTTCTTGTTTGAGAATATTGAGTTTTGTCATAGTTATTCCTTGTGCCTATCCTTGTGCACTTGAGGTTATTTTCACACTTTGGCTATCCTTCCTAATTGTCATGAAAACATGATGATTAATCCTTAAGGAAGTGGATTATCTTATTAGCCTGTTATGCTTGGTTCTATGTGTTGATTCTTTTTCCTAATGACATTATTTTGTGGCTTTTCTTTTACCTTGGTTTGGGTTGGGTTCATCTAAGAATCATGTGGGTCTCTCAACCTTGAAAAAGCATCCTTAACAACCTCCTTCATGGATGATTGACCGCTGGGAACTAGATTAACTTACGAGGTCAACATTTATTATTTAATATTGATTATCATAGTGAGTTTAGTTTCATGATTTCCAATGATCGATTTATGTCCCATTATTATTTATTTCAATGATTTCTATTATTATTACTATTTGGAAATTTTTGCTCGTGTTTTCTATTATTATACATTCTTAAGGTTGTTTTTAATTTTATTATTTAATGACATTTTTGTTATTGTCACTTTTAATGGGTTTATGGATTTTGGCTAGCTTATATTATTTTATAATTTAATCAATTTGTGTATCACGGTCTTTTTGATAGATTTTTAATAATATAATATTATTTATTAATGATTTTATAGTTATTATTATTTAATGGCTCTATCAATTTTGGTTATTTATTTTAATTAACAATTTTTTATCTTTTATTATTTAATAATTGTTATTTAATTATTGTATGGTTTTTAATGATTACTTATATATATATATATATATATATATATATATATATATACATATATATATATACATATATATATATAT
>JARHVA010000308.1:575000-662500 GCA_037957365.1 Torreya grandis
ATGTGGATTTTATATATTTAACTAGGTATAATTATTCTTTGCTGATCATTTATATTAGTATCTACCTTCCATATGAGTTGCAATGTATTTAGGATGCATTACGTGATATTGACTCTTACATGTTGTTGTATGTTTATGACTTAGTGATATGTCAATGGCTTTTAATTAGGCATGAAATTGCAATAAGGTTATCATTGTAACAACTGAACTTTAGTGTCGTCAACCTTGAATTATATGACAAATAAGATGGTGTTGTCTTATGGTATGCTAAAACATACAGACATTTTGCATTTACTTAGTGGAGTTGTGCTTATGTATTTAAATTTCATGATAGATATTATGTAAAGACAGTTTCATGGCATGAAATGCCTAATTAACATACAAACTTATCTATTGGTTATGATGGTAGCATAATTATAGATGACTATATTGGGAGGTATTATTATCTTAGAACATATTAGTAATGGGTTGGACTTGGGATCAATCCAGTAATCATAGATAATAATACAACCTATCAACTGATTAAAGGCATATCCTTTGATGTTATTTTATTATGACATTTTATGTGTTTATGGTTGCATGGCTTACATCCTTAGCTGAAAAAAATAGTTGTACTTGATTTATGCAATCAGTTTTGTCATGGTGCTATAAGGCATTCCTTGTTGGTTATGTGTAACTAAACACATGCTATTATAATGTTATAATATCGCTAAAAATGAGATGTTGCAAATAGTTATGCAAATATT
Source organism: Torreya grandis (assembly GCA_037957365.1). Classification (NCBI taxonomy): domain Eukaryota; kingdom Viridiplantae; phylum Streptophyta; class Pinopsida; order Cupressales; family Taxaceae; genus Torreya; species Torreya grandis. The sequence continues at coordinate 575,747 of JARHVA010000308.1, forward strand.
TCTTGTCGATTGAAGTAATATGTTTCATTAATATATTATAGCAATGAATGTTTAGAGGTCATATTATTATTTTAAAGAGCTTACTTCTATTTCTTAAGCAATGAATTAAGCTGGGTTAATGTTCTTCACATGTGGACCCACATTATAGATTATGGGTTATATTTTTGATGGTGTTATAGAGATTTGGATATATGACATGTATTCTAAAAGTGTAGTAATTTAGATGTTTATATTGAATCTCTTTATTAATAGATGTTGGTTATAATTTTATTAATGTTTTAAGGAGAATTGATAGTCATTCGTTTAGCAAATGTGTGTGATTAAATGTATACATGTACCTTACTGATTAACTCTTTGGTAAACCTTGTGTTGTGATTATTAGGATGTGAATAACCCTTATTTTTGGTGAATAATTCTAGATTCAAGATGAGGAATAATAGGTTATGGAAACTTTTATGTTAACTCTTGGTCATATGATAAAAATATCTATCTTAGCAATGATTCATGAATTCATACTTTTCCTTAATGAACACATTAGTCATTACCTAAGACTAATTAAATAATGAACTTGTGTGGTGTTACGCATACTATTTGAATGACGTAAATACCTATGTTTATTCAATAACATAAGAGGATAAATAAAGAATAGTTAAGCAACATTTAGGGATGGTTATCCTATATCATGATAAGTGACCCTTTAGCATGTGGAGTTATTGATTTTTCAATTGCACTTATATGCTTAGGTATTAGGATGTTCACATGTGTGATGTCATCCACCCCGAGATCAATTCATGGTGCCTCATTTAGTTAATTAATACAAGTTATTATGAATTTCATAATTATATCATATTTATTAGTCATATCCTTATACAATTATCTTTTTGTTTAGTAAACGACAATAAATTAATTCATACAATAACAACTCGCATGAACACAGCTGGTAAGGGACAAACAAATCAATGCAGTCATAGGCACTTAATGATGACATATTGTAACACAATTGAAATATATCAGATCTACATAGATTTACGTTGTTAATCACAGATTCATATCATTAAAATTACCATTGTGTACTACACGGGTGCCCTGCTTGGAATGGATTTAAGATATCCATCAGTAATCTAAGCATTGTTTAAGAAGTCAAACTTTCAAGTAATCTTTCAACAAAGCTCTAAATCTGTAAGAAAAGAAGTCTAGTTGGAGGTGTAAAAGGGGCAGCCCTCTATCCCTGTTTTATAGTCTCCATAATTTTTGTCAAATGGTTCCTTTAATTGCCCTCCTAAGAGCTCTGCAGGGTCGTATTCTATTTATACATCCACCATTCTTATCTTCTTGTCCACCTGTAATCAATAATGAAACATCTGTCCACAAATGATAACACGAAAAGAGGTCACAAACCCAAATTTATAACACTTACAAATTTTCATTTTAAATTTTAAAAGCAAGCAAAAAATTGCTAAAAGTAAATAAAATAAAAAACAAAAACATTGTATATAGATGAAAAGGAAAACATAAGTTGTTCAAATTCATCGCAAATTATTCAGCGCTCAAAAATATTAGATTCCAAGTATAATCGCAGACTCGATCTCAACACTGACAGTTTACAGCATAAACCTGAATTAAAATTATACAACCATTGGTACAGCCTCTTGAAAAAAAAAACTAGGCAATCAGAACCGTAATTTAACGAAGCATACAAATCTAAATCTATTAACAGACCCTTACAAGCCCTAAAAATCCAATGTCTTCATACACCAAAAGGTATTAAAAAACTGTACCAAAAAAATCACAAACCCTAAAAATCCAATGCTTTCATGCACCAAAAGATATTTAAAAACTGTATTAAAAAAAATAAAAAATCCAAAAAAACACCTACATTCAAAATCGATTGGAATTCATCAGCATAAAGAACAAACTGAAAACCCAGACAATAGAAACCATTTAACTCAAGTGTTACCAAAAAAAAAATGGATACGAAAATAATGCCTCATAAACCTAAATAACTAACAATAAACTGCATACTTGTAAATAGAAATTTTGAGAAACAGCCATTGGATGAGATCCCCGCTCTCTTCAACACGTATGCCGGCGGTCACACATCGACACATCGTCACTTACATAGCTGTTTTCAACCAAGGGAAGGCAGAATGACAGGAACGGCATTAAAAGATTTCGAGATGAACAATAACAATGCCTAATTGGAACTTACCTAACTTGTACCATGTTACATCCATCAAAGCAGATGCAGACTCCATTTTTCCTCCGCTGATATGCTTATGTTGGGAGAAGATATTGACGGTGGCCATATAGAAAACAATAACAAACGAAAACAAAACAAATAATTAAAACCAGACATATACCAAAAACTAACAGCACTACAGGATAGAACAGAACACGGCCTGCACAACAGACTACACAACACACAAATTGAGGATCTCAACAATATGCTTTCCAAAAATCATTCACACTGCACCTTCCTTCATACTTATTTAATTTTACCGTTGAAGAATCATGGATTCTCATGCTATTTGTTTTTTAATTTCTACCCCAAAATCTGAGCCTCCATCCGCTCCTTTCTTGACATCCACACCACCAAAACCGAACAATTTAACGGCTCTTTGTTTTTTTAATTTTATTCCACATCTTAATTTGGAGCTCCCGATTAGATGGCACACTCTTCAAAATTGATGGCGTTGTTTTTTAATCTATCCGTTAATCTCCATTGAAATGTGTGTGTCTTTTTTTTTTTAAAAATTTAAATATTAGTTTGGTAAAATACTTTATATTTTTAGAAAAATAAGAAAATTTATTTTTATATATTTTTTATTGGCTGATAATTAATGATATGATAATTTATTTGGAAAACTTTAAATATTTAATATTAATAAATTGAAGAAAAATAAATATTATATCTATAAAAAAAAATCTCCATTATTTTTAATATTTTCTTTGTTTATATAAGTACATCATCTATTGTGCATATCTCAATGAACATTTATCATATTAAAAATGGTTGCATCATTTCACCTACATCTATTAAATACAACATGGTGAGGTCAAAAGCATACATTGTCTAGAGTTAATGAGAACCATGCTTAGACATTGGCATTCATGCATGACACCAACATATAAAAACTTTCATGGATCGAAGAATGGAAAGAGCAAAGGGGTTGTCTATGATGAGCATTGAGCTTAATGAAATAAGTGGTGGTAGATTTTTGTAGAGGCCTAGATCACATCGTCCTTGAGTAAGACAATGACCATATCAAGGAAGCAAGACTCGACTCTTTTTTTTGAAAGACAAGGGGTTTTTTTTTTCAAAATGTGTCACTATGACACATTTCATTCCTCAAAGGATATAAAGTAGAAATGCAGTGGCAGTTTAAGTCTCCTATAAATATGAAATATTCTCTAGTCTTACATTTTAGATCTTCAAGTGTAGCACTAAGGTCGTCAAGCTTCACTATATCAAGGAAAATAACTATAAACTATAAAACACCTCTAAAATTCATCATTGTAATGTCTAAAATGTTTTCTTGTTGCTTTCAATGAAAAAAAAAAGGGAGGGTTTAATAGGTTAGTTTCTCATTACCTGAACTTTCATATGGATGAGAATCTCTGAAGTGTTTTTTTGTTGCTTTGAGTGAAAACTAATAGGGTGGCTTCTTGTTACCTCAGCTTTTATATTGACAAGAACTTCGATCAGATTTCAAGTAGATCTAAGATACCTCATCCCATTTAAAATCTGCCATTGCAACATCTTAACTATATATATATATTTTTAATAAAAATAAAATAGATAATCATTTATACAATATATGCTTTAAATGTTAGAGTTAATTTTTGAAACTGTTATTGAGATATTATATACACTTTGGGTATATGCTTCTTTATGTACAAAGGGAAGAAGTCAAAACAATTTTCAAGAACCTCCATGATACTATTGAGGTTATTAAATAATTGGGTATATTGGTACTTGACTATGATTGATATGCAATAATATAATCAACTTTTTAATAATCAGGGTATGATTTTGTTTATTTTTTTAATATGCTTTTTACATTTTTATGTCAAAAGGTGGCTTTGTTTTTAACATTTATATACACTGAGATTTTGTTTACATTTTTATGTACAAAAATGACTTTATTTGATTTTTTTTAATATAAATATGTTTTCTATATTTATTGCTTGCAATCAAAATTATGTTGATATGTAGTTTTTTTAAAATCTAAAAGTGGTTTAAATTGGTTTTATTTTTGTTAGTTAATAGTGTTTAATATTTCCTTAGGAAAATGATCAAAGGCATCACAAAAGAACATAATTTTCACTCCGGTGATAGGGCCATTTCTTTTAAAGTTTCTCTTATTTATACTTTTTTCTCTTCTCAAACATTGCCTTACCATGATTTGATTTTTTTTCAGGGTTTTATCTCTGTAAAAATAAATCATTTGATTATACTTATTTTTCCTTTTACTGATTGGTTTTTTTTTCACTTTATTAAAGCCGGGTAAACTTTTTAACGTGACTGGCGCCACTGGCTAGACATGACTAATATTGGTACCACGGGGCTAGGGGGATTCAAACACTTGACTGGCAGAGCTGCAATGGAAATACCTGACCAACCAGCTATACTCCCTGACCTCTTTTACTGATTGGTTTTATTTGATTTAAATTAAAGATTTTTTCACTTATCTTATTGAAATATATTGTGTATGTTCTTAGTATCATTGAATAATTTAGTTTGATTTGAATTTTAGTTGTTTTACTCTCGTACTTAAATGAAAAAAAAAATATTTCCTAATACCAAAAATATTGTGCATCCACATTTTTAATTATAAATTATAGGATATGAAATTTTTAATCTATAAATTTGAGTATTGAACAAAATTTCATACATTCTTTTTTATTTTAAGAGTGTATTACATTTAGAGCCATACAACAATGTCTTGCCAACTCATTATTTATTGGAACATGTATCACAATACTTTTAAAAAATGAAGAGATAATCAAAAATCATATGTTAATTCATTTAGTTTTTTCTTATTTTCATCTATTTTTGCATGCATGTTTTTCCCATAAGATGGGTGCCCATATTTTCAATGTTTTGGCATAGTTTGTTTATACATTCTACCTGTGACATGCCAATTATTTAAAAATATGGATCATTTTAAAAATATAAGGATGGATAGTACATTCATTTTTTTGGTTCTATAGAAGAACAAATATGATGGTAGAATATAATTTAGTAGTCTACGACTATTTTATATAGTTATTATGGCCATGGCTTTCTCTATTATTGCTCTTGTATTCATAAAGAATTAAAAAAGATTCTATTCATACAACTATCTTACTGTAAGTAGGGAAAACATTTGTGGCTATTGTCTTGGTACATTTTCCTACAAAAATCTATATTTAGAATGCATTCCCCAAACTTTTATATCAACTACTAAAAACCTTATGAAAATGGGAAATTCATTTTTTGACCACGACCTTTTTTCCAGCTCGCATCTAGTGTTGGAATACTTTCATTGTATTGAATTAAAAAATTCTTATGAAATTAGTGATTTTATTCTTTGCTCCTGAAGTGTCTTGTGACATCTATTCTTGTTTAATATTTTTTTATAAAAATAAATTATTAATATATATAGAATTCAAAACAAGGCATGAGTATTTAAATTTATTCAAGACTTTTGACTTGCATAATTAAAAAGGGGTTTGTTGAAAAAGTTAAGGAATTCAAATGGAAATTGCCTACATTTTGAATACAAATAGTGAAACTTTTATATATATATATATATATATATAATAGCTTATTTTAGTTGGAATTCATAAATTGATAGGGTCTACACTTTTCATGAATCATAAAAATTATACCAAAAAGTATAAAATATTAAAAATGTAATTAGTTACCAACTTACTTTATACTGTATGCCTTCAAAAATTTTCAAATAGTTCTATGTAGAAATGCTTGCATAATATAACTACACACAAATACACATAAATATAAAAATATCTTAATCTTAAAATTTTAGATGGATCTATCACGAGTTAAGGTGCCAATTCTATCATAACATACATAAGGATTAACTTCTTGAATCCTTTGGATATCTTTTGGTGCATCCATAACACCTTCAGTCTTCTTTTGATAAATTGTTATGGAAAACTACTCCTACCACTCTTATCTTTCCAGACATAACATAGTTGGTAAGGGTTTCCAACACTCTCTAGATCCTACATTTATTCTCAAATTTTGCTTGCACTATCTCTTCTATGAAGTTGACACAATGTAGTTATTATTTATGGTACAATTAGTTCATAGGTATGGTGTATTTTCTCAATGGTATAGATAGTCTCCAAAGTCAAAAGGTCATTTGGGAAAGGCATCCTCATTGTAGATATAGTAAATGTCTCTAACTAGTTTTACTAGCTAGAATGTTTTGCAATAGATGCATATGATATAAAATTAATTAGTACATGTGAAAGTGGAGTGTTAACATTTCAATTTTCATAGATAAATAAATTTATTATAAAATTCATGTCAATGAGGGAACTGATCTAGTTTTGCATTCCATACAAACCTACCTTTCACAGATATGTGTTAGCTTTCTGATGCTTTCACATACATTTAATACAATACACAAATATTTAAAGTGTCCACATACAACCAAAATGTTCAAGTCTACACCAATGCATTCCATGGCTATGTTTCTCATCTACAAGAAAACACAACAAATTAACATAAGGTGTTGAAATACATTAACAAATTCTTGCCTTATATATGCCCCAAGATTGAATTTTTTACCTCTAAGACATTAGGGAAAACATTCCACAATGTTATCAAGATAAATTCCAAAGCCAAAATAAAGTTAAAAAATTATCTTTAACCAACACCACATTTAAGAGCAAGCCCACGTCATTTACACTAATCTCTCATGCACAAAATAAAGAAACACCAAAGGGTAACAACCTCTATCTCAACAAAAGGCCACATCGCCATCGCCATCAAGAATAGGTAAGGTAATAGGTGGTACCAATGATACAAAATAAGTTCACACAATTATTCTAAGTTTCACACAACAATCCTTGATTGTGCAATCTACATCAAGCCTCACACAAGCAAAAGACACCAATCTCAATGCTACTTTTATGAGCACTAGAAACTATGTCTTTTGACACTTTAGAGGAATGATAACACCTCTTCCATACTTAGTTTTGGGTCAAGAGTCAACCCCTTCATGTACTCATCAACAATAGGAGCAAAAAGAACATCAACATGCAAGTTGAAATCCATCTCTTAGGTCTTACCACATAAGACCATAATTATATATATTCTTTGGCATGGCTTCAACAAGGGGAGATTATTCAAGTTCAACACGAATACAATCTTGAGCATCAAGTCAAGCCTATGAAATATATGATCAAATGTGACATCATGACTCTATAAGTATGTGACATTATACTTATTAATTTGTATGTGTATGATCACGATGATACAGTTAAACCACATTGCTAGTCGGTTAGAGATAATAAAAACACCTTCAACATTCTGGAGTCCCTTTGAAAGACCAAAGTCACTTTGATATCTACCAAAGTCACAATCTCATTTCACATGTACACAAGTTTTTATTACTCATGGTTCATCCAAGGACACAAGAGTGCAAAAGTAAACATGCATTGGTATTATGTCATGTGGTGTACTTGATATAGTAATAACTTAATAACTTACTACAACAATATATGAAGACATACTTTAAGAACCCAAAGTCCTAACAACACATTGCATGGTAAGGAACAAAATTGATTTGGTTTATGGATACCCTCTTCAGAATCAACCATTATACTTCAAATCCATTGTGAAGAATGAAGAAATCTAGTACCAAATCCAAAAGCTTAATGATCAAGGCAAGATTGGGCCAAGATCTTTTTATTGTGGTAGCCCTATAATCCTTGTGCTAAAGATGTTGGTTTATAGAACACATACATTAACTATTGCATGATCAACAACATAATGATGAAGAATCAATATCCACCGATACGTAATTAGGGCCTTATAAACAAGCTCTAACATGCACAATACTTCACCAAGACTAACATGAAGTCATGTTACCATCATGTTCCAATCCATCTAGAAAATGTTTGAAAGATGTTCATAACATACTAAGAATTGTACAAATGGTTGGTTATGCCCTTACATTTGACTAATATACCAATAATATTCATGTGCTTGGTGAATGACATACCTAGGCACTTCACCAACTCTTTCACCTTTATCTAATTGGTGACAGTCTCATCTTTAGTAAACCATGGGAGGAGAATTTGGAGCATGTCATGCACATCCTAGACACATTAATTCAAAAAGAAATTCAAGTCATATTATGCAAGTTTAGAATCAATATAATGCAAATATAGTACCTAGTCTACATCATTGACTGCACGTGCATCCTTGTACATTTAAAGAAAATCAAAGTGATCCATGATTAGCCAAATCCATGCAATCTCATAGATATCATGATTTTTGTTAAACTTGATAAATTCTAATGCAATTTAATCCCTCTATTTTTTAACATACCATAGCCACTCAACCTATCATGCACATCAAATTTACGATCTAGTGTGCAACTACACAACAACTCATATTGAAGGAGATCAAGAAAAACTTGTGTGTTGTTCTCATCATTTCAATGTCTAAAATTGTCCAAGCCTTTGAGATCAACATTGATGCATCAAACTATGCATTCAACACAATATTCACTCAACATAGACATTCAATTGCTTATCACTATAAGAGATTCATCGACATAGTTCAACACTACTCCATTTATGAGAAATAAGTTATATTCCAATGTTCAACCCATAAAACAATGGTGATACTACATATTTTGTAAGGAAGTAATCATCCTCTTAATTCACAAGCTATTTTAGGTCCTGTATACACATTGGAAGCTGGAGAATATGCACCACAAGAAGTCAATGACATTATTATAATAATTCCATCTCATAGTCAAACATAAGGAGGGTAAAAAATAAATCAACATATTGCCTTAGCCAACATGTACTCATAACGATGCTTGACATTCATAGTCATAACTTTCCTAATTGTGAGTCACTATACTCAATAGAGCAACACTTCCTGTAAGACTACACTACCCTTGTGCATGGTGAATAAATTTTATATATATATATATATATATATATATATATATATATATATATATATATATATATATATATATATATATATATATATATATATATATATATATATATATATATATATATATACAAGTGAAGTAAGTTTGAGTTTATTTTTATACAAGCTAATAAATCTTTGTTATGCCTGAAGCATTGTTACTAGCAGGAACGTATCAAAAATTCATCTAGAAATCTTTTAAACAGCTATGTGAGTGATGATGTGCCAATATGTGGCCATCGGCATACGTGTTGAAGAGGGCGGTGATATCATCCCATGGCTATATATAAAACTCTAATTATATAGAGCTTCATTTTGTTCCTTGAACATTGCGTGTGACTATTTTGTTATATTGCTTTGATGAATACAGAGGCAATCTGTTGAGAATCCAAAACAAATGAGAATTTATTAAGACATTAATACTAACCGGGGCCATTATAGTTTTGAATGGGTGAGCAATAGGGAATGTGATGGCATGTATGAGGCATATAACGTGCTAACATGTTAGTCTTGTTACACATAGAGTTAAAAGGTGTAACGCTTTTAAGTGTTAATATTGAGGTAAATATGAAAGAATACATGTAATGTGGTCCTTCATAAGACTTCATTCTACACTTAAAATTGGTACTATCATTTCAACACTAATTAAAATTGGTATCACTATCAAGTAATGGAGAATGATCTCCTACCAAGAGCTCGATCCCATGAAACACCTAGGAAATCATATGAATTTTAATATAATGAAAAATAATAATGTTTCATGAAGTAATAAAACACTGTATTCATTTTTTATAACCTTAGAGAAAGGACCAAAGGCCCCAAGCGCAAATAAGTCTAATATGTATGAAAAGCATATATTACATATATGAGTTGAACCCAGTCAAATGTTTCATTTGGTCCCTAAGCATGCAAACAAGTCCAATATTTTGTGAAAAGCATATGTTGTATATATTTGAGTTGAACTCACTCAAATGTTTCAAATAGCCCACAGGATTTATGGGCATGGAAATACACATGGCAGTGTAACAAAGGCCAAAAAATTATTGCCCATGGAAATACGCATGGGAGCATAAAATTTCTGTAGAGTTTGTTCTTCACATCTATTGGACTAAAATAGTGTCTGTTAAAAAAAAATTGTTTAAGTTTGTTATTCACATATATTCCTAAGATTGTTATTCAAAAGTTTGTAAGTTTGTTTTTCCATTTATGAGACTAAAAATAGTGTCTTGTGCTCAAAAAGGGTGGGTTGGGAAATACGCATGGAGTGGTTTGGGAAATACACATGGGAGTGTAAAATTTCTTTGTTAAGTTTGTTATTCACATTTACGAGACCAAAACAGTCTGTAGAGTTTGCCCATGGAAATATGCAAGGGAGCATAAAATTTTTGTAGAGTTTGTTATTCGCATCTATTGGACTAAAATAGTGTCTGTTAAAAAAAAATTGTTTAAGTTTGTTATTCACATATATTCGTAAGTTTGTTATTCAAAAGTTTGTAAGTTTATTTTTGCATTTATGAGACTAAAAATACTGTCTTGTGCTCAAAAAGGGTGGGTTGGGAAATACGCATGGAGTGGGTTGGGAAATACACATGGGAGTGTAAAATTTCTTTGTTAAGTTTGTTATTCACATTTACGAGACCAAAATAGTCTGTATGTTCAAAAAGGTTAAGTTCTGGACACTATGACATGCAAATGATGCAAGGCTATTAGAATCTCTCCATGTGTAGGGCAAGGGTATTCTTTCTACAATTGCGTTAGTTCTTAGATAAATAAGGGATCCATGTACGAGTGGAGTTAGTGCGTATCCAAAATTAAAGAACTTCTCCATAGTTTACTGGAGAATATTTTCAAAGTTGAATTTATCCATAGTTTATTGGAAAATATTTCCAATTAAGTTTTGGCAATTCCTAATCATAAAATTTTAAAAATTAATTTTTAAGGACCTTAAGAATAATCAGTTTAAATTTTTAAAAAAATAATGTTTAAGGACATTAAGTGTAATCAGTTTAAAATTTAAAAAATAATTATAGGATGTACTTGTATTTGACCTTAAATCTAATGATTTCAAAAATTTATCGTAATCAGCGTAAAATTTTAAAAAATAATAATAAGATGTACTGGCATTTGACCTTAAGCCTAATGATTTCAAAATTTTAAAATATAATGAATAATGATCGGATGTATTGCATTCAACTTTAAGCTTAACCATTGCAAAATTTTAGAAAATAATTCATTCCGATCATTAAGCACTAGCCAAATATACTATTTAGCAATTATTAACTTTTAAGTATTTAATCCTTTTTGATATTTCACAAATTTAAATTACAAAGACATGTAACAACCTCAAGAATTACTCTTCATTAACTATCAATCTCCATCTAATCCCATAAACAAACTCATAAATTACTTTTTATTAACTATGAATCTCTATTTAATCTCCATCTAAAGTAGTTTACAATATAGCGTTTAGCCATACTGTACATGAAGACAACAAATTTATCTAGATTGACACCAAAAATTTTAAAAATAAAGATCGAATGTACTGCATTTGACCTTATAAAATTTTTAAAAATAATTTATTTCAATCATTAAGCACTAACTAAATAAACAATTTAAGAATTAGACTTTTGGAGTAATTAATATTTTCGAACATTTTACAAATTTAATAATACAACATAAACATAGTTTTAAATAAATTATTTAACAATTATTAACTTTTGAGTAATTAATTCTTCTCAACATTCCTTAAATTTAATATGAAAATACAAATATAAATATTAACACATATATAGGTACAAATGGAATACCAAAAATAATAATAGACCTGTCAATTGAACACTAAAACAAGATTAGTTTTATGATTGCTTTATTGTGAACATAATAAGATAATAGACCATAAAAAATAATAACAGACTTACTTAATTGAACACCAAAGAATCTTGTTGTAAGAATGTTGTTGTATAAATGATGGAAGTTATAAGATATGAATACCATAAGACCTTAATTAAAGCCTTATAGCCTTATAAATCATGCATATATTTAAATTTTCCTGTTACAAACTTTTTATATTATAAAATTATAATTTATTTCATGAGCAGGCAACAATTATCAACCTTTTTAATCTATAAAACTTGTTAAAACTTATTTCATGAACAAGAAATGATCATGAAACTTTTAATCTTTGAAAATGTTACAAATCATATTCTCAAAACCTAATCCAAAAGTAGTAATAAAAATAAAATCTTTAGATCATCAAATTTAAGTTACATCTCATTATCTATATTTTCCAAAATGTTGCAAAGTACCCTGAAAATCTAATCTAAGAGATTGTAATAAAAATGTCTTTTTATTAAAAATATCTTTTTTGATCATTGATTTAATACATATAAATATAAAATCTTAAGATCATTTTTTTTTTTTTAAAAAATCATTTAAATTTAAAATATATTTTTAAGTTGCATTTTAGGAGTGGCATAAAGAGGGAAAATTATCAAAACATTGTGTGGGGGTCAAACAAGGTGTTGGTTAAACTTTTTAAAATTATGAAGTAAATTTAAGTAACAAAGGTATATGAAACGAAGTTTATAGTGTCTTTTAAGAGTGGCAACTCAAACCAATTGTAAGATTTACATAAATAAAATTTAAAATTTAAAGAGTAAATTCAAATTAATTTTATTATTTATTTATAAATATTAGATGAGAAAAATATCAAATTCTAAGTATACAAAAAGTTTTATTATGCATTAATTTAAATATACAAATTAAAATGTCGAATTTAAATTTGAATTTTTTCTAGAGTAAAGTTCATTTAAATTAATATTATTTATTTATAAATAGAAGATGAAGAAAAAATCAAATTCTAAGTTTAGAAAAAGTTTTATTATACATTAATTTAAATATACAAATTTAAATGTCAAATTTAAATATACAAAATAAATGGTAAGAGTTTTATTATATATTAATTTAAATATATAAATTAAAATGTCAATTCAAGTAACCTATATATATCATGCATATAATTAACCTTTCCTATTAAAAACTTTTTATATTATAAAATAATAATTTATCTCATGAGAGGCAACAATTATCAACCTTTGTAATCTAAGATTAAAACTTGTTAAAACTTATTTGATGAGTAAGAAATGATCATGGAACTTTATATCTTATTATTTTTTTTAATCTTTGGAAATGCTACAAATCATAGCCTCAAAATCTAATCTAAGAGTATTAATGAAAATAAAATATTTAGATCATCAAATTTATGCTACATCTTATTATCCGTATTTTCGAAAATATTGTAGTGTAACTATGAAAATCTAATCCAAGAGATTGTAATAAAAATATCTTTTTGATCTTTCATTTAATATATATAACTATAAATCTTAAGATCATTTTTTAAATAAAAATATTTTATTTAAATTTAAAATATAACTATTTTTAGTTTTTTTGATTGAAAAAATGTTTATATTAAATCATTAGTAAAAGTACAACGTATCATACAAAAAAGAAGGGTGGAGAGGAGCAACATAAAGAGGGAAAATATGAATATTAATTATTTATTAGATGAGAAAAATGTAACCTCAAATATATAAAATAAGAGAAATGGTAAAGGTTTTATTAGACATTAATTTAAATATATAAATTAAACTGTCAAATATACCAAAAAGGAGAAATGGTAAATTTTTTATCATAGATTAACTTAAATATACAAATAAAATATGATTTTTTTCAAGAAATATCTTTCCTAAAATAAAATTAATGCAAATAAATATTATTTATTGAATGAGTATCAAATGAATATTACTTATTTATTAGGTAAGTAAAATGTCAAACTTTACAAAATGTCAAACAAACAAACAAATAGTCTATCATTTGTTTGTTCAAACCCTAATTTATCATTTGTTTGTTTAAATTAATCCCATTTGGTAATGTTTTAATACTCATTTTATTTCTTTATGTTTATCGATCAGTCCTCATCACCAAACTTAAAGTACACATTGATCTCTTTAAGTTAATCTATAAAAACTCAAATATAAAGATCTATTCCCATGACCTAGGTTATTTTCATTGAGCTTCATATATATATATATATATATATATATATATATATATATATATATATATATATTTGTAGAATCAGGGTCCAATGTAGTTCTTAAACAATATTATTTCATCCACTTTTTGTTAATACACCATGGGCACTTTTGCAATTATTTTATTTTATTGTCTCATATTCATCACTTTTGTTTACTCATCTATTTGTGAATGGTATATTATATTGTACCTTCTTCAACAATTCCAATTGATAATCTATATAAAAAATTGCCCTTCGTTTTAACAACTATTATATCTCACCAAGTAGTTATTTTTTACTCATTATAATCCTACCCACTTTTACTTCTTTAAATCAATCTATCCCGTTGGGTAATGCTTTAATACATATTTTGTTTCTCTCAATTTATCGAGCACTCCACATCATTAAACTCAAAGTACATTTGATATCTACAAGTCAATCTATAAAAACTCAAATTTAAAGACCTATTCCCATGACCCAGGGTCTTTTCATCTAGTTGCATACATATCTATTTGTATAATTAGGGTCTAATGTAATTATGAAACAATATTATTTCATGCACCTTTTCTTCATACAACATGGTCTAATGTAGTTAGGAAAAAATATTATTTCATGCTCTTGTAAAAATTAGAGTCTAATGTAGTTCTATCATCGACTCTTCACTTGAGATCAACTTTTTATTCATACATCTTGGTAAATTTTTCAATTTTTTTCTTTCACTTGTTTATGCATGTCTTTTATATGTTATGAAAATTCCTCCAATCAGGTTTATAAAAATTTAATACTTTTTAGTCTGTACCCACATTTGAATTAAATTGTTATAAGTATATTCACTTTGTGCCAAGATCAATCCCACTATTTTGGTTTGTTTCAAACGAACATCTCAACAAATTTCCAAGACTTGTATTCACCTACATTTTTACTCATATGTTTATGGATGGTACGTTGAATTATAACTTTTTTAGCAAGTCCAAATCATAACATATATGCAAAAATGTGTCTTTCGATATAGAAACCATTTAATCAGTATATACATAGGCAATAAGGTGAAGTTTTTGATAGTATATAAGATACTAATGTTATGAACCTTCATTATCTCATCAAATATCCATCACCTTTTAAAAATATTTGTATCTATGTGAGTCAATCTATCAAGACTCATATTCAACACTAATATTTCAGCATTTTTCAAACCGAACACTGAAAAAATTCAAGATTCTTATTTAACACATCTATTTACCATTTATTTTTTTATGGTACACTAAATTGTAAAATTTTCATTGTGTTAAACTAATAATCACACTAGATAAATTTTAATATATATTTTATCACTTTCAACTTTCTTAGTAAGTACACATGATAATCTACATGCAAAAGCATTCACTTTGGTATGGAAACTATTCTATCATATTGTATAATTATTTTATACTCCTTTTGTTCCTCTAAAATTTACTTTCTTATACCATAGGTTTTCAAAACCATTCAACTTGGTCAAATTCTATCGTGTTAGTTGGGCACTCCACATCATAAAACATGAATCAAACTTAGATCTTTCTAATCAAATCTATAAATACTCATGTTAAAGACCAATATTTCACATTTTTTAATCCAAAAATCTCAATATATTTTCAAGATTCATGTTTGACATAATAATTTTCCCATCTATTTCTATAGTACAATACATTTTATTTTTTTAATGAATCCAACTAATAATCTACAAAACTAATTTTCCCTTAACTTTTTAAATAATTATATCTTATTGCCTTATATTTATCACTTTTGTTTACTCATCTATTTATGAGTGGTACAGTAAATTGTAACTTCTTCAATAATTTCAATAAGTTTAGTTTCCCACACACTTTAAGCAACTTTAGTTTCCCACCAAATAAATTTTTATTCTCATATTTATTAAATTGTTATAAACATATTCACCTTTTGCCAAGATCAATCCCACTATTTGGATTTTTTTCTAAACCAACATCTCAAGAAAATTTCTATGACTTGTATTCGCATTCATTTTATCATATGTTTGCATTACCATTTAACTTGGTATAAGACACTTTTAAGCTTATCGGCCCCTCCACCATCAAACTTTAAGTATATTTGTATTTATGTGAGTCAATCTATCAAGACTCATATTCAACACTAATATTTCAGCAATTTTCAAACCAAACACTAAAAAAATTCAAGATTCTTATTTAACACATCTATTTTTTTATGGTACACTAAATTGTAAAATTTTCATTGTGTTAAACTAATAATCACACTAGATAAATTTTAATATATATTTTATCACTTTCAATTTTCTTAGCAAGTACACATGATAATCTATATGCAAAAGCATTCACTTTGGTATGGAAACTATTCTATCATATTGTATAATTATTTTTTACTCCATTTGTTCCTCTAAAATTTACTTTCTTATACCATAGGTTTTCAAAACCATTCAACCTGGTCAAAATCTATCATGTTAGTTGGGCACTCCACATCATCAAACTTGAAGCAAACTTAGATCTTTCTAATCAAATCTATAAATACTTATTTTAACACCAATATTTCACATTTTTTAATCCAAACATCTCAATATATTTTCAAGATTCATGCTTGACATAATAATTTTCCCATCTATTTATATAGTACAATACATTTTATTTTTTTAATGAATCCAACTAATAATCTACTAAACTAATTTTCCCTTAACTTTTTAAATAATTATATCTTATTGCCTTATATTTATCACTTTTGTTTACTCGTCTATTTATGAGTGGTACAATAAATTGTAACTTATTCAATAATTTCAATTGATGATCTATAGAAAAAATTATCCTTCATTTGAGCAACTATTATATCCTGCCAAGCAATCATTTTTCTACCAAGTATAATCCTTTCCACTTTTACTTATTTAAACCAATCTATCCCATTGGATAATGTTTTAATACCCATTTTATTTCTCTCAATTTATCAGGCCCTCCACATCATCAAATTAAAAGTACACATCGATCTCTATAAGTCAATCTATAAAGACTCAAATCTAAAGACCCATTCTCATGACTTGGGCTCTTTTCACTGAGTTGCTTACATATCTATTTGTAGAATCAAGGTCTAATGTAGTTTTGAAATAATATTATTTCATGCATTTTTTATTCATACATCATGGGCACTTTTTCAATAATTATATTTTATTGTCTCATATTCATCACTTTTGTTTACTTATCTTTTTATGAATGGTACACTAAATTGTAACTTCTTTAACAAGTCCAATTGATAATCTATAGAAAATATAACCTTTCATTTCAAAAAATATTATATCTCACCAAGTAATCATTATTTTACATATTATAATCCTACCCACTTTTACTTCTTTAAATAAATCTATCCCATTGGATAATGTTTTAATACCCATTTTGTTTCTCCCAGTTTATCTAACCTTTCACATCATCAAATTCAAAGTACACATTGATCTATGTAAGTCAATATATAAAAACTCGAATCAAAAGACATATTCCAATTACTTGGACTCTTTTCATTAAGTTACTTAAATATCTATTTTTAGAATTAAGATCTAATGTAGTTTTGAAACAATATTATTTCATGTACTTTTTGTTCATACACCATGGGCACTTTTAGAATAATTATATCTTATTGTCTCATATTCATCACTTTTATTTACTCATCTATTTTTGAATGGTACACTAAATTGTAACTTCATCAACAAGTCCAATTGATAATCTGTAGAAAAAATTACACTTTATTTTAACAACTATTATATCTCACCAAGTAATACTTTTTTTATCCATGATAATCCTACCCATTTTTACTTCTTTAAATCAATCTTTCCCATTGGGTAAAGTTTTAATACATATTTTGCTTCTCTGAGTTTATCAAACCTTCCACATCATCTAACTCAAAGTACACTTTGATCTCTATAAGTCAATTTATAAAGACTCATATCTAAAGAACTATTACCATGACCTGGGCTCTTTTCAATGAGTTGCTTACATATCTATTTTTAGAATCAAGGTCTATTGTAGTTCTAAAAAAACCTATTTCATGCACCTTCTGTTCATACACCATGGTCTAATATAGTTAGAAAATAATATTATTTCATGCACTTGTAAAAATCCATGTTTAATGTAGTTATATCATTGAATCTTCACTCGAGAACAACTTTTTGTTCATACGTAATGGTAAATTATTCAACAAGTCTAAATAATAACCTAAATCATAAATGTTCCCTGTAATATGGAAACTATGCTCTCTCATTGTGTAACATTTTATTACACATTTTGTTTATTTCAATTTAAATTTCTTTTACCATATGGTTGTATAACCATTCAACTTGGTTAGGAACACTTTAAAGCTCATTAGTTCCTCCACATCATCAAATTCAAATTACACTTTAATCTCTATGACCCAATGTATCAAGACTCTTATTCAACACTAATGTTTCATACTTTTTCAAACTAAAAATTCAAGACTCATATATAACACAACTATTTTCCCATCTATTTGTTTATTCTCATATTCTTTAAAAACTTTAAATCTCATTGGGAAATTCATGTCAAATTAGTCTTTGAATTCTATAAAACACTCATTCAAATATTTTATCATTGACTCTTCACTTGCGATCAAAGTTTTAGTTATTAACCATGGTAAATTACTTAATTTTGTTTTCAATTGTTTATGCATGTTTTTTATGTGGTATACATAATCCTCCTACAAATTTAGTTTCCCACACGCTTTAAGAATCTTTAGTTTCCCACTAGATAAATTTTTGTACTCATATTGATTAAATTATTATAAGAATATTCACCTTATGCCAAGATCAATCCCAATATTTGAATGTTTTTCTAAACCAACATTTCAACAAATTTATAAGACTTGTATTCACATGAACTTTATCATATGTTTGCATTACCATTTACCTTAGTTTGCATTATCATATGTTTACATTACCATTAGGCCTAGTTGGTGAATGAGAGGAAAAAATGAAAAGGAGTGATGGGAAAGTTATGTGGTGACCTTATGATATTTAATGAGGTATTAAAATCTATAATAAACCAACCCAAACATGAGATATCAGTCCAAATATCCCAAACTAGTAGGGTGCATGCTAAGCCCGTTAGGCCTTGAGGAGACCTAGAGCTAATTGGGGGTCCAACCTCACTTATAGTTCTTGATGAGTTATCTATTTTATTGTAACATGTTTATGAGATGGATTTATACATTTATGATATTTTTGTATGAAAATAAATTTATAGGAAAGCTACTTTTAGCTCAGAGATAGTCCAAGCATGCATGAAAGGTGGAAACAAGCTCAATAAAGTGATTTCAAATGCACATATCTTTTCTGAAGATATGCATGGAGGATAAATAAGATTAGAGTGGTTATTAAGGTACCATAACATCATTATTTTGGAATTTTTTTCAGTTCTAATGTTATGGATTTAGGAACAAATCTTAAGGAAGAAAACTATCTAAAACCCTCACTAGACCCTTGGAAAGGCCTGAATGGGAAAAGAAGGCTAGAGATGCATCTAGATGGGATGGAATGGACATGAAAGAAATTTTAGGTGTCAAAGGACTCTTTATATATCCTTCTAATCAATCTTTTTTCTACCCTACCTATACAGACATGGTACAAAATAGGTTCTTTTGACTATTTTGTGTATTATGTAAGGTACAAGAGGTTTTAAAAGATGAAATCAAGTTTGGGAGAAATATATATACTTTTTATAACTAAATATGGCCATTTAATGCCTATAAACTTTTTCCAAACAATATCTCTCATCTCAGCCATTCAAAATTGGTATAGTGTATACAATGGTGAGAAGGGTGAAAAATTCAAGTGTGAGCCTTTTTAAGGTGCAACTGAGTAGTCTAAGGCCATGGATATTATTTAAAAATTTTATCCACTCCATCTCATGTATTTTCATGTAAAAATGAAGCCAATTTTGAGGCCAAGTGTGAGGGGTGACTGAAAGAAGACTTTTTTAGATTACAAGCAGTGATGGCTTACTTCCAAGAGATTCCAAATGATTAGGACTACAACCAATGCATGAGAAGGCATGTTCAAAACCCTTCCATATAATTCTAATCATAAGACATATCCCTATTTGGTTTTAGAATGTTCAAATAGGTCCAAATCATGAAGGCAATTTTTTGAGCCAAGATGAGGAGTTTCATGCCACTTTTCATAAGTTTCATGATTTGTATGGACACTTTAACTTATTGATATTGCATGGTTTATTTTAAATATATTTATCATGCATATTTAACCTCTTTTCTCAACTTTACATGTGTTCAAGTGACCTTTGGACTTCATTTAACTCACCTCTTTCCTAAATGCTATAAATACTAACCTTTTTGGCTCTTTTAAGCAGCCTCCATTGGTTAATGGTGAAACCCTAGACAATTTTGTATTTGAATGAATCTTGAAGAAATAAAAAAGTGAATTTTACTACTTACATGATGTACAATTGAGTTTTGTTGCAATATTGTTGGTCTTGTGTAGTAGAAGATGATCTTTTCTAGCATGTTATCCTTGATTGTTCACCAAGTGTGCAAAAGAGTATTTATTACAAGTCTTTGTTAGTGTTATCTTTTAGTGCATAAGTGTTTAAGAAGTGTTTCATGACTTTATTCTCCCAAGGAATCATTCATTACCCTCTTAAGCATAAAAATACCTCTTAAACCTAGCCTATGAAACATTGATGTAATAATTTGTCTTGTGTTGTGAGTTTTGTGTAAAGAAAGATTTATTTTGCTCTAAGTGGTATAATTTCAGTCAATATGAGGAAATTAAACATTTGTGCATCACCTTTTAGTTTTCTAAGTTTGTCTTCTTACCCCTTTTCAAGCAAAGTTGATAAATAAGAGAGTGTTTCAAAAAGTGCATCAGGGGAACTAGCCCTTATAGAGATTCATCTCACCAAATTATTTATCCATAGAAATTGAGATCTTTCCATTGTTACACTTGGATTAGGAGAGATAGGCATCTCCTCAAGGGATGCAAATCAAAGTGATAATAATTTTTATCATGCCCAATTGGACTCTAAGTCCTAGAATATTGTCCCAGATTAGTGTTGGTCTTGGCATACTTATAGCTAGAAGAACATCTACATTCAGTACCTAGTGACTCCACTAGGTTTTCAACTCTTTTGTTGCTGATGTGTCCTTAATTTCAATGCCAAATGTGACCACTAGGTCTACTACTAAATGTATAACCTTTGAGTTTGTGCAATTGCCTTTGTATTCTATCAAAAGATTCAAATTTGTGAATACTCATCCTTATTTAAGGGAGTCAGCATTTAAAAATTCCATGTTCTTGCTTAGTTCAAACCCTAATACCTATAGTCTACATTCTAATATGGCTATGAGGCAACCGTTTTTAGACTTCACTAGATTATATCCTTTGAATCTTGCCCAATATGACCATATTCTTGGAGCAGCCCTTAAGAGTGTTCCATATTTTAGTGGAGAAGGTCCTACTATTCCCATTGAACATATCAGAAACATAGTAAACTTTTACAATATCCATAACATCACTCAAGACAATGTAGCAATCAGGTTATTGGCATTATATTTCAAAGGGAAGGCTCTAGATTAGTATGGAACTCTACCTCATAATTTCATTACTTCATGGGATGAACTAGGAGATCTATTGTCTAAGAGGTTTGTAGAGAAGAGTGATCATCTATCACTAGTTGAGAAATTGATCACTATCAAGAGGGATCCACAAGAGTTTATATAGGATTTTAACTCTAGATTTCAAATAACATTGGATAGGATCCTAGCCCTTGTAAGACATACTATAAATTATGCCTTCTTGTACTACCTAAAATCATTGAATAGTTATGTAGCCATGATGATCCAATTCATGTGTGAAAATACACTTCCTATTGCATATAAGATAGATATTAATGTTGATAATTATCTTTTTCATGTAGGGAAGATTTGTCCTAGACAACCAATGCCATTATTCTCTAATTTATAGCCTCCCAGTCAAGTTGCATCCTTTGATCCTTTGCCTAATAGTCAAGAAAAGTCTGCCCTTACCCATACCAATGAGATCCATGAAGTCAAGAGTTTGTTCCAAAGTGTTACCAATTAATTGATTGCTCTCAAAAGATAACAATCACAAAATTATAGGCATTATCATCCCTAAAATCAGTTTAGACAAGTAAGTAGGCCTCCTTTTCAAGATAATGCTCAAGGACAAGGTCAAATAACTCAAGCTTGACCTTACCAAAGTTTCAATCCCAATGGTCCATCATCAAATTATAAAGATCTTGTTCCCACTCAAAAAAACATTGTTCAAGAACAATCATGTTATCCTTCCTATGACCAAGATCATATCCAAGTTGCATATGCCAATGAAATGCCTACTCAAACCATGACAATGCAAGGTAGTCAAGTATCTCAAGTTCCTAGTTTTGAGGTGCAAGTGCAAAGTGGGATAGAAAATAGACAAACACAATCTAATTCTACCCTTATGAATCATTTAGAGGGAGAATTTTATGCCATAAATTATGTGGGAATCTCAAATAATGTGAATGCTAGTGTATCTTCTAACACTAGGTCTAAAAAAAGGGTTGTTGAAGAGGCACAAGGGGAAAATGAAGGACCTATTTTGACTCCTAAGAGGTTTTCAAGATGAATAACCCTTCTATGAATGTTGTGGATTAGATGAAGATATTACACATGAATATTTCATTATGGTATTCATTGACATTACTAAGACAAAAAGATATTCTCCAAAAGGAATTGCTTAGACTAGGTAAATAAGTTGGATAAACTAGAATTGAAAATGTTGTTTTGGCAGATAGAACTCAGCCCATTGATGGGCAAGTGAAGAAAAATGATAATACTCCTCCATTTTACCTATACTTGATAATTGGTGATTTCGTAGTTCTTAATTTTATCATAGATAGTGGGGCTAGTAATTCAGTTATACCTAAGTCAATAGTGGATAAACTAGGCCTCAAGTATGAACCAATAGCTAAAGGAGTTTTATAATTAGATGGGCCACCAGCAAAGAGCTTGGGAGTAGTCAAATATTTGAATTTTATTTTGCATGCTTGTCCTACTTTTTCAATCCCTCATGATGTGGTTGTTGTAGATTTACCTCTATACTTTTCCCTTTGTTTGTTAAGAGAGTTTACAACTAAGATAGGTGGATACTTGGAAGCCAATTGATCATATATGGTTTTAAAGGCAATGCATAGTACCAAGGTAAACATTGAATCAGAGCTTATTCATCATAATCATTTAGATCCCTACATGCCTAAAGTTTCAAGTGTCAATTATGCAATTCTTGATGAGGAAGAGCTTCACATGGACCAATGTCCAACTTCTTCTCTTGAAGGAGTTTTCGATTTGTATCTAGATGAATTGGGAACTAAGGACTATGAGCATGATCATTACAAATTCATAAAGAAATTTGGTCTAGGAGTGTATTGATTTAATGAGGATGATATTTCATGCAAAACTTGATGAATCCAAGTGAAAACATGGATGGTTTATGGCATTTTTTCTTTGATGGATCAAGAAGTAATATTGGATCAGGTGGTAGATCAATGTTGGTTTCTCCATCCAAGGAAAGGTACTACTCTACTTTCAAATTTTAATTCACTTTTACTTGTAATGTGGAATAATATGAGGCCCTCATTCATGGCCTTGAGTGGGATAGGAAAATAGGTGTGAAAGAGTTGCAAGTGTATAGTGATAGTGAGTTAGTTGTGAATTATGTAAGAGGCTAAAATCTGACTAGTAACTCTTTACTTAAGTCTTATAATCATATAATGTGGGATATTATGGAGGATTTCAAAGCCTTCAACATAAAATCTATCCCAAGAGAAGACAACAAACATGTTGATAGGTTGGCAACAATTAGAGCTCAATTTGATGTTCTAAAAAAGATAAGATAAGATAAGATAAAAAGCAACCTCATCTCAAAGTGATTGTAAGGCCCTCTACTCTTGATAATATCAATAATTTAAAAGTGTTTGATAGTGACCAAAAAATAGATTTTTTTATACAAGAGGAGGCTATGTTTTTCTCAAAGAATTAGTCCAAACTATAACAATAATGTGGAGGGCATATTGTACAATTGAATACAAACAAGCTCCCTAAAAGCTTAGTCAAACTTGAGAATATATTCAATGATGATGATCAGTTGAAGAAGGAAAAGGTAAGCATGTATACTAAGAAATAAAACTATGAGAGAGTACATATATTCAAAGATAAGTTGCTTGCTCTTGGGAAGGTATGTACTAGAGAAGAAAGATGTGTTTTCATTGAGTTATGCAAA
Organism: Torreya grandis; assembly: GCA_037957365.1. Classification (NCBI taxonomy): domain Eukaryota; kingdom Viridiplantae; phylum Streptophyta; class Pinopsida; order Cupressales; family Taxaceae; genus Torreya; species Torreya grandis. The sequence goes on from JARHVA010000308.1 coordinate 600,323, forward strand.
AAAAAATCTGATGTCTTTGCATGGGAATATTTTTATTTAAAGGGCTTTGATCCAAAATTAGCTCAAAATACCATAGATATATATGAGAATGATAAGCATATCGAGCAAAGGAAAAGGATAATCAATCCTAACCTTGAGCCTCTCATGAGAAAAGAGCTTACAAAGTTGATTGAGTCTAAGATCATTTTTCCTACTAAGCATTCATTTTGGTTGGCAAACTTAGTTCCGGTAAGGAAGAAGAATGGGAAAATCAGGTTATGTATTGAATTTAGAGACTTGAATAGAGTTCTCTTGAAGGACCATTATACTCTTCCTTTCATGGAGTAGCTTTTGCAAGTTGTGGTAGGTAGTGAAAGGTTCTCACTCCTTGATGGATATTCATGGTATAATCAGATTTTGGTAAAGGAAAGTGACCAATATAAGATAGCCTTTACTAATAAATGTGGTACATATGATTATAAGAAAATATCTTTTGATTTTTATAATGTTGGAGCTACATTTTAAAGTGTAATGGATATGACTTTTCAAGGTCTAATAAATGATATAGTATTGGTGTATCTTGATGATATCAAAGTCTTTTCTAAAGATGCAAAGGATTACTTGAATCACCCTAGGTAGAATTTTGAGAGATGTAGAGATTTTGGAATCTCTCTCAATCCAAATAAGTGTGTGTTTACTATCCATGAAGGTAAACTCTTCGGACATATAGTCTCAAAGAAAGGCCTATCCATATATCTTGAAAGGGCAAGTGCAATCTTGGCATTGACTTTGCCCAAACATAAGAAAGAATTGCAAAGTTTTTTTAGAAAAATCAATTTCATAAGGAGGTTTATTCTTGATTTTTATAATTTAGTCAAGCCTCTAACCTATATGCTAAGGAAAGATGAATTTTTACTTGGACAAGAAGGAAGGAAAGTTTATAAGAGATTAAGCAATCTATTGCTCAAGATCCTACCCTAGCAAGTCCTAATTTCTCAAAGGAGTTCAACTTGTAAAAATTTGGAAATGAAGAAGTAATATCTACCATGATAACTCAATCAAATGAAGAAAACATGGAGCGGCTTATTTCCTTCTTTAGTCAAGGATTGGAAGGCTATGATGTAAGATACACTTATGTAGAGAAGCAAGTAATTTTAGTTGGTATAAGTATAAATAAGTTTAGGCATATGATATATAAAAATAAGATTCATATATTGGTACCTCATCCTAGTGTCAAAAACTTATTTTTTGAGTAGAGATTTGAATGAAAAAAAGGTTGGTTGGATCACAAAAGTGATAGAGTATGATGTAGAGATCAAGACAACCAAGCTAGTGAAAGGGAAGGGATTATGCGATCACATTGATTCAGATTTGAAGGAAAAAAAGAAGTTGTTTTATCCCTTCATCATGACCCTATGATAGTTGCATATTCATCAATGAGGAGTTAGACACAAAAAATGATCCATTTTCTATTAACTAGTGAGCGTCCACAAAGCCTAGATAGAGCTAAAAGAAGGCACTTCAGATTGTAATCTATTCCTTATGTACTTGTTGATGGAGTGTTGTTTATAAAAGACTTTTTAGGTGTGTTATTAATATGTGTTGAATCAGATCAAGTTGAGAAAATATTGCTTGAGTTTCATGATGGACTAGTTGGTCACTTTGCTCCAAGAACCACAACTGATAATATTATGAGAGCTAGATCTTTTTGGCCTAGTTTGTTCAAAAACACCCATGATTGGGTAAGGAAATGTCAAAAATGTGCTCTCTTTGATGGTAAGCAAAATATTTCAGCCTTGCCTCTTCATCCAATACAAGTAGACCAACCTTTTATGCAATGGGGTCTAGATTTCATAGGCCTAATCAACCCACCCTCTAGTGCTAGCCACAAGTGGGTGTTGACTTATACAGATTAATTTACAAGATCGGTGGAAGCTATAGTTGTCAAATAAGAAAATGAAAGTTTAGTTTTAGACTTTTATGAAGGCATAGTGACAAGGTTTGGGGCTCCTTTAGTAATAATTGTAGATAATGCATTGGCTTTCCTTAGAATGAAGATAAGTGAGTGGGATTTGAAACATGGTATTTATCATAGTACTTCTTATAACTATTATCCACAAGGGAATGAACTAGCTAAGTCCAACAATAAGAATCTAATCAGGATCATAAAGAGGACAATGGAGGAAAACCATAGAACTTAGTATTCCAAGTTGAAGATAGCTCTTTGGGCTGATAGGATCACCCCAAAAAGAGCAATTGGAAACTCACCATATACACTTGTTTATGGGAGAGAAGCTAGACTACCTATTTCACTTGAGCTACTAGCCTTGGATCTCACTTACCAGTTATAGTTGATGGAAAATGAAAGCATAGAGGTCAGATTATGTGAGTTGATGGAGCTTGAAGAAATAAAAGATCAAGCTATGCAAACTATGAGGGCTCATCAAGATAAAACAAAGAGATATTTTGATAAGAAAGCCACACAAAGAAGTTTTTGAAAGGGGAAAATTGTTCTAAAGTGGGATGAAGATAGGGCTAAGTCTTGAAAACACACAAACTTTGATGCTTTGTGGAGTGGCCCTTATGTCATCACTCAATGCAAGCAACACAACACTTTCTAAATTTTAAAGTTAGATGGAGAGGAGCTTCATATCCAAGTTAATGGGATATATCTCAAAAATTTATACTAAGATATCCTCTCTCCTTTTACATAGTTGTTGTTTTCCTTGTTTCACTAAGTGCTTTTGCACATGTGTGAGTCTTGTTGGGTTTTCTTTGTTTGTGTTTGCTTGGCGTGTTGTGGGATTTTATGTGTGTTTTAAGTAATTAATTGTTAGTTGTCCTAAATAGTTCTTTGGCTCCCTAGCCCATCGATTGATAAGTTTATTGGTCTTTAGTATAGCAGGCATACTACCCATATGAGTCACCATTTTGTTGACCAAATTTGATTTTTAGGTTAAATTTAGACCCTATAGGTATTTTTTTTGGGTTTTTAGATGTTTTGGGGTCAAACACATTATCATAGGTTATTTTATAGTTAATTTTATATTGTGTAATGTATTTTTAGTCTTAGTCATGGTCCAATAAGTTTATTTGTCATGTTAAGTCACTTAGTGGGCTTTTAGAGGTCATAAATACAAGTGGCATGGTTGCTAAGGTGTCCAGGTGTCATATATTACTTTTAAATGCCCAAGATGTCAGATTATCTATTAGGAATGTCAATTCAATCATAATATTGTGGGTTATCTAACTGAAGATCAAATAATCAACTAAAAAGGGTGAGTTTGGCACTTGTACAACCCATGGAGGAAGGTGACACATGGGATAAGGAGATGGAATGTCTCTTAATATTTATAACACTCATATAAATTATTGACATGTTTTTTAAGTGCCATTTTTAAGACAAAACCATTCTACTACTTATTTGACTTTTTAGACATATAAAAGTGACCATCAGGTTTGTGATTAGTAAAGATAGCTGAAGAGGTTTCAAGGCAAATTATTTTGGGAGGTTTTAGTAAACTTATATACCTTCATTTACATAATAATATTTTTAATAATGGTGGTCTGTACTTTATGAATGATCCTTTACAAGATGACTGTGTTTTTTTGCTCATTATTTCCTACACCCTATAAGTTTTAATCCATTTTGGTTAAGTCCATACGAACCAATTGGTGATGTTGAATATAAAGGATTATGGATAAATTATCAAATGATATACATACTTAGTTTCATGTTTCATGGTGTTTTTTATTGGCAAGTTGTCTCATGCTTTAGGAAGGTGTCACCATTGTGAAGTTTCAGTCAATTCTATCTTATTGCAAAATGTTGGTCTTATACAGAGGTTTCATGTCAATGGAAAATGATTTACTATAAGTCTTAGGGACATATTATCATATCTTCCCATGTTTGGTTTCATCATATTATGCTTTGGGCAAATTTTAGTCTTGCTATTCATCTTAGTCAATTCTTTGCTCAATTTCATGTTGGAACACACATGTATAGAGCTTGTTTTATATTATTTATGGAGTTGTACTCAGGTTATATCAGATTAAAAAGTAATTAATATTTGGATAAAGTTAATTTGGATGTTTTGGGAAGTGGAAGTTTGCGTGCAAGCTCATTCATCATATCAAACAACCATTAGATGCCCCTCCCTGCTTTGTTCAAATGTTTGCAAGTGGTTTTAAAGACAATATAGATGTTTTGTAACTTGCATTCATACCTAATTAATGTATATCATGTATTCAAGGGGTTAAAATTAAGTTTGAGTTGATCTTGAGAAAATTCATACATTTTTCTGTTCCATTCTATGCCCCTACTTGCATACAATCCATATGCACACCTACAAAAGCCTTTGTTGACATCATCCTAAAGGTGAAGAGTTGGAAGATGTATTAATATCTTAGGATTTTTAAAAGGTGATGGATATTTGATGAGATAATAGAAGGTTCATAACATTAGTATCTTATATACTATAAAAAACTTCACCTTATTGCCTATGTATGCTAAACACCACCTACAAGGGGTACCTCAAAACTTTGGAGGCCTCGAAATGGAAGATTTAGAACATGGTAGGGTCCTTTTAAAATAATAATATGTGGAAGAGTCATAAAATACATATATAAATTGTCAAAAGGGTAAAATAAGATGCAATGTACCTTGGAAGAAGTAGAGACTGAATTATGGGAAACCTTCCCACAAATGTGAAAATAGACATCCAAGGGGTTTTTGTAGATCTCTTATAGCATGGTTGAAATGAAATTTGAAACATATAAGTAGGTCAACCTTATAGACTATAGTATGGAAAAGAGATATGAAAAAAATGGAGTCAAAAGGATTGATGGAAGGTGGAAAGTGAAGGTCTCAAAGTTGCCTCTAAAAACACTGAATTCTTGCATTAATCTCTACAAGATTGAAAGTTTTAATGACATTTGACATCTGACAAGAAAATAAGGCATTACCTCATGGATAGAGTAGTCTCATGGATTTAGTGGTGAATAAAATTTCATGAATACCATCAATATAATGTTGATGCATCCTTTTTCAATCTTATAGATACCTACAAGTGTTCCTTCTCCGGGAAAATATGCACGTACAATAAGGTATGAAAATAGTGACCCAAACTTGATGTCTAGGTGGTGTTTAGGAAATATAAGGTAAATGAAATGTATGAAAAGATACCATATGGATATAATGATTTATGGAGAGTCTCTTAATACCATGAACAAGCTCACACACACCTATAGGAATCAAAGGTAGGGTTTCTTGGTCAGAATAGGGAAAGACTCAGTTTATGACCTCAAAGTGCATATGAAGGGTTAAAGGGAAATTAGAATGATGATAAAAGAATGTGACCAACTCAATTAATATAATTATGAAATTCATAAACTTTTACAATGATGAAACAAGCCTACACAAACCTCTTACAACCTTGTATGCACCTACAATTGAGTGTGCAATCATGTTGAGGGTAAGGAAGTGAGTATGCTTAGGAGGTGGAAGAGGGTTTGATAATAGCTTTAAAATGGTTCATGATTAATCAATAAAGTGTTTCCATAATATCTAATACTACCTTCAAGATGATCATCTACTCTCTTTATTATGCCAAAGGTAGCAATTTGTACAGTTACCCTAAGGGGCTCTTTGCTCAATGGGTAAGAATGAGAAACCTAAGGGAAAAGAGAATTTTTTGATGAATATTAAAATTATTTAGAATAAATTGGGGATGTATATCATGCTTAATTAACATAATAACATTGATTTTATACCTTGAGGGGTCATTCTTAGGAGAGAGTGAAAAATGCAAGAAATAGTCCTTTTTGGAGGCCTTTTTCGGGCATTTTGAGTTGGTTAGGTACCTAAATAAATGAGTCTAACTTTAAATTTAGTATATATTCTCATTATGACCTAATAAAAATCATAAAATATTCTTTTTTCCTTAGGGAAGAGGGATATACCTCACTATTTTGTCTCAGAGGTTAGTTAGTCAAGAAAAATTAGTGTTTGGCAAAACAAGCTAATGAAGTCAAAATGGGAAAAATAACTTGATGGAAAGATTTGGAAACCTCAAGAAACATATTTTTAGGTGTATGAAATGAAAATAGGTTATGTGAAGCACTAGGTTAGGGTTAGACCTCTCAAAATGACCAAAATACCCTTGTACACAATCCAACTAGACAAGCTTCCATTAGGCCTAGTTGGTGAATAGGAGGAGGAAATGAAAAAGAGTGATGGGAAGGTTTTTTGGTGACATTTTGAGATTTAATGAAGTGTGAAAATTCATAATAAACTGACCCAACCATGATAGATTTGTCCCAATATCCAAAACTAGCAGGGTGCATGCTAAACCCATTAGACCTTGAGGAGACCTAGAGCCAATTGGGGGTCCAACCTCACTTCTAGTTCTTGGTGAGATATATAGTTTATTAGATAATTTTTATGAGATGTATTTATACATTTATGATATTTTTTATGCAAATAAACTTATAATAAATCTACTTTTAGCTCAGAGATAGTCCAAGCATGCAAGAAAAGGGGAAATAATCTCGATAGGGTGATTCCAAATGCTCATATATTTTTATGAAGATATGAATGGAAGATGAATAAGTTTGGAGAATTTATTAGGGTAACTTAACATCATGTTTGTGGAACTTTTTGGTAGTTTCAATGTTAAGGATTTATGAACAAAGTTTAAGGAAGAAAACTATCTAAAACCCTCACTAAACCCTTGGAAAGACCCGATTGGGAAAAAAAGGCTAGAGATGAATCTACATGGGATGGAATGGACATGAAATTAATTGTAGGTTTCATAGGAATATTTAGGGATCCTCTTCATCAATGTTTGTGTGACCCTACCTATACGAATAGGGTACAAAATAGGTTCTTTTAACTATTTTGTGTATTGTGTAGGGTGCAAGATATTTCAAAAGAAGTAATAAAGTTTGGGATAAATATATATACTTTTTATAACTACATATGTCCATTTAATTCCTATAAAAAACTTTTAAATGCTCAAATAATAACTCTCATCTCAGTCAGTCAGAACTGGCATAGTGAATACAATGGTGAGAAGGGTGAAAACTTTAAGTGTGAGCCTTTTTAAGGTGTACCTAAGTAGTATAAGGCCATAGAGAGTCTTTAAAAGTTTCGTAAACTCCATCCCATTAATTTTCATCGAAAAATTAAGCTAATTTTATGGCCAAGTGTGAGGGGTGACTGAAAAAGGAGTTTTTTGGACTACAGGTGGTGATGGCTTACTTTTAGGATATTATAAATGAGTAGGACTAAAAAAAATGCATGGAGAGGCATGTTAGAAATACTTCCCTCTAATTTCAATCATCATAACAATCCATATTTAGCTATGGAATGTTAAAATAGGTCCAAATCATGAAAGCAATTTTTTGAGCTAAGACAAGGAGTTTCATGCCACTTTTCATAAGTTTCATGACTTGTATGGACACTTGAACTTACTAAAATTACATGGTTAATTTTAAATATATTTATCATGCATATATAACCTCTTTTATTATCTTGACATGTGTCCAAGTAAATTTTAGACTTCCCTTGTCCCACCTCTCTCCTAGATGCTATAAATATTGACCTTTTTGGCTCTTTTGAGTAACCTCCATTGGTTAATGGGGAAACCATAGCTAATTTTATATTTGAATGATTCTTGAATAAATAAAAAGTGAATTTTCCTACTTACATTCTATACAATTGATTTTTGTTACAATCTTGTTGGTCTTGTCTAGTAGAAGATCTTTTCTAGCATGTTATCCTTGATTATTCACCAAGTGTGCAGAAGACTAATTGTTCCAGGTCTTTATTAGTGTTCTCTTTTAGTGTATAAGTGTTTTAAAAGTGGTACATGACTGTATTATCCTAAGGAATCATTCATTACCCTCCTAAGCATCAAAATACCTCTTTAACCTAGCATATTAAACATTGATGTAACAATCTGTCTTGTGTTGTGCGTTTTGTGTGAAAAAAACTTTATTTTGCTTTAAATGGTATAATTTAAGTCAATAGGAGGAAATTAAATATTAATGAATCACATTTTCATTTTTTAAGTTTGTTTTCTTACCCCTTTTCAAGCAAATTTGATAAAAAGGAGAGTGTTTCAAATACTGCAACAAGGGAACTAACCCTTCTAGAGATTCATCTCATCAAATTATTTACCCATAACAAGTGAGATGTTTCCATTGTGTCACTTGGATGAGGAGAGATATGCATTTCCTCAAGGGGTAAAAATCCAAGTGACAACAATTATAAAGACTAAACTTGTTGAAATACAAGTACATATTGACTTGTAAAATCAAGTGTGATACTCATGAGGTAATGGTTGAATTCCTTGAAAGGATGTTCTGGTATGAATATTCTAAATTATTGACATGTGTTGATTGGTAAGTGAAACCATGTGGTGTGTAAGGTATTATTGTATATACCTAATATTATTATTTTTTAAATGAATATTTCTAATTGTTACAACATGGATGAAATGCATACTAATTTTATACTTGAGAGGAATAATGTCAACTTATGATTAGATAGATTTTAAAATTTTATGTATTTTGTTATGCTATTATTATGAGGTAAGTGCACTGAGATGGTGGGATTGTAATCCCTGTAACCATCATGTGAGCTCAAAAATTTGTAGAGAGCATGCTAAAAACTTTAGGAATTGCATATGAATGTCTAGTATGGATTCTTTGATGTTTGGTACGGTTAGTGTAGGATGTTATACTAACCCATAAATGGTGGATGGTGAAAGTAAGTAACAATTGTTTGATAAATCTATATTCTTGTTGACATTCTATGATGAGTGTTACCAAGAATATATTCATGCACCACACATGTGTTGACCACCATAGAAGTATGGTTGTTATTGTTGATTTTTATTTTGAAATGAATGAAATAAGTATGCGTCAGACATACATTAGGTGGTGGAAACACCATGTACCTATAATAATGTTGTGTTGTTCAACATTCTATAAGATGATATAAAATTATGGGTATATATATATATATATATATATATATATATATATATATATATATATATATATATATATATATATATATATATATATTAGGTGGTGGAAACACCATGTACCTATAATAATGTTGTGTTGTTCAACATTCTATAAAATGATATAATATTACGGGTATATATATATATATATATATATATATATATATATATATATATATATACATATATATATACATATATATATATATACATATATATATATATATATATACATATACATATATATATATATATACATATATATATATATATACATATATATATATATACATATATATATATATATATACATATATATATACATATATATATATATACATATATATATATATATATATATACATATATATATATACATACACACACACACACACACACACACACACACACACACACACACACACACACATATATATATAACTTAAAATGTTGCATCAAGACAACACCTCAAATCTAAGGATTTTGTGAAAATTTGTTGTATTTCTTTTGGGCAACTTCTATTTAAAGTTTCTAATTTATGTGTTAATAATTCCTCATTATGAGAGGAAGGTTCTGCAGAAAACTATTTTTCTATTAAAATTTTTAGTCATGGGTTCGTGGCTAAGATAAAATTCTTGAATATATGTTATTTTGTATGAACTCATAGTTGGGAGTTTGTTGGTTTAAAGAGTACTGAAAAACTCTTCTGTTAGGAAATATTGGTATATATTTGGTAATTGTAGCCTATGATGCATACCTTTGCATGAATTAACTAAATTTCTAGTTGTATAGGTGATTGAAAATTAGGTAAAATTTAGTGGTATTGTGTTAAAAATAGTAGTTCATCGGTAAGCTCACCATGGTAAGGGCATGTTTAAGCTGAAATAACCTTTTGTAAAAAGTGTTAATGTTTTCTTGAGCAAAATTGTGGTCTTGTGAGGCACAAAAATTAGAATTTATATCTTATATAAGTTGAAATTTTTAGAGTTTTCTGATTAAAAAAAGGTATGTACAACACCTTGTCTTTCTCATCTTGGTCTTACAAAGGAAACTTAGCCAAGTTAAAAGGATGGTTTTCTAGCTTGGTTAAATGTAGGATATGGTTGTCCTAGAGGTAGGATATGAATTTTAGTACGGTAAAGTTATGTGTTTATTCATGATGCGAGTTTGATAGATCTTCTAGTTATACTAAGAAGGTAAGTGTATGATAATATTTCTTATTTTGCGTATTAGACTACATAAGTGTGTAGTATGAATGACTATTATGTTGATAACAATTGATAAAATTTATCAATATAGTTATTTCTATGCTTGAGTTATCTCTTGAGTCTTGTAATGTGTTTGCATTTCATGAAAAGAGTGATAAAGTCTCTTTTCGGTATAGCATGACTCATGGCTGTTAACTATCACTGGCAAGACTCCTCTTTAAGGAGGAGGATGTCATGACCCTACCATTTGACACCATTATTTAACTAAGTTGTTGAGGTCCAGTGTTATGTTATTTGGATTACAGGCAGAATTAGACCTAATCAGTTCTTTTTTTGAGTTTTATGATCCATATATATATATATATATATATATATATATATATATATATATATATATATATATATATATATATATATATATATATATATATATATATATATATATATATATATATATATATATAATGTTGAGAAACTCCTCTTGACATATATATGTCTATATACATATACATATGTATATATTATAAAAGCATATATATATATATATATATATATATATATATATAAAATTTATCATGATGAGAAACTCCTCTTGACATATATATGTCTATATACATTATGATATTGCCCTAGTGGTTGAATCTTATATTCATCTTGGTTATGGAAGTTAATTGTTTTAACTATATGCATGGCACAAATACATGTTTACATAAATAATTTTAATTATTGAACTTAATCATTTATAAAATTTGTTATTCCATTTAATTCAAATGCTTAGACTTTTGGAAAAGTGTATAAATTATATATAGGGGATTTGGGTTGTCTTAATCCTTGTGCATAAGTCCTTGGAAAAGGTGTCTAGTCATGGAAGATGTGTGGCATGGTTGATAAAGGACTTTATTTAATTTATTTGATAATTCTATGATATGTTGAGCTATGTATGGGGAGAGGATGTTCCTTCAACACCTAGGTGAAAAGCAAGTAAAGACAATTGAAAACATAGAAACATTCTATTATCCCTTATCCAAAGTCAATGTTGGAATTGTTGTATAAGCCAATTTGGAAAGTAATAGAAAATGTATGAAGGAAAAAAATGTTTCCTCTTATATACGAGTTCGAATGCTGGATGAAACTTATTTTGTTAAGCCATAGACCTATCACCACATTAGAATTTAATTTTTACAAAAAATGGTTTTTAATTTTTTAGGTTTTTTTTAATTTTTTAGGTTTTATTAGGCACTAATAGACTATCCTTGTGGATGCATTGACTTCCTTTAGAAGATTTTGGTGATAGGGTTTGGACTATATATTAGCTGCCACCTTGTGAGGGGATTATGGAGAATGAGAGGTTTTTAGGCTTGCATTTGGGCCACCACGCTGAAGGTAATCAGAGGGAAATGGAGAGATACGATGACAATAAAGTGGTGAGTGAGAAACTAAAGGAAGAAGGGCAGGATGATGCCAAGGAGGGGAGAATGGCACATTTTCTATTATGTTACCACTTTGAAGAGACTAGAATTAAAAACCTTCTAATTATATATATATATATATATATATATATATATATATATATATATATATATATATATATATATATATATATATATATATATATATATATATATATATATATATATATATTAGGCATGTGAATCCTTCCTTGTAGGTTATATTCTATTTTTAAAATTTTAGAATAATAATAATTTCAAGTTATAAAACCCTATTTGCTTGATCTTCAACATGTGTTTTTTCCCTCCAGTTTAAATTTTGATTTTCAAATTTTGTATTAATAATTGGCAAGATATTTAAAAACCCTATTGGATATATTATTTTATGAAGATATTGGTTATTCTCACTTGAGCATATACCATGGTGAGGAGTAAATATAAATTTGTTGTGTAAAAATTATTGGTTATTTTGCTTTAGGAAAGATAGGGTATGACCTTGAATAATGTGTAGTATTTTTCTGATTACCAAAAAAATTCATATCATGATTGCTATGACATATTTTGATCAACATTCTATAATATTTCTACAAAAGGGGTTACATGAGGAATAATCACAAGTGTATAATAATATACATCTATTCTTATTTTTAAACCACACTAAAAAGTTAAAAAAATTAAAATCTACACCATATAACTGAAATAAATTTTGCCATACCCAAAATATGGCCCCATCATTGATGACTGATGAAAGGTCACTAAAATGCCTCCAACCTCTATTTCCTCTAATCTCATTTAGGTTCAAAGCTCACTCAACAATTTGAAAATGGAATCTCAAATGTTTCTACATTGGATGTTCTTCCCCCCTTAATGTGAAAACATACATAGGACATTCGGGGTCATCCAAAAATGCATCTTTTTACAAGTATTTTTTTTATTTTTTATTATTTTTGACAAAGAATTTAAATGACATGTATGCCTAAATGACTTTTCATTTTCTAATCATTTCTATGTTTTAATCCCTTGGACACTACTGATGGTTCAGGACACTAACATCAACAATAATGTCAAAAGTTAATAATATCTTTAAGATTTATTATATTTTCTTGTCATGACCTCATTGTTGAGAAAGCAGTGTTCTTTTTTGAGTAAATCTTTGTGCATGAGAGAGAATTACAAATTAAAATATATCTACTCTTACAAAGGAGGAACAAAGTTATGAATACTTACCTTTGAAGAGGAATCTACTGAGCCTCAATGTATCCCTTGGCCAAAGTGATTCACAAGAGGTTGTGGTGTGTAAGGATGAAAATAATTAGTTAGCTATAGGCTACACAAATTTTCTATGCATACAAAATATTTTTCCATAAGACAAGATCCATATCTCCAAATAAAGTATTGAAACCCTAAGATATGCTCCTCAAGTAAAAAGGGGGATAAGTAGATGCATGATATATTATTCTTATTATTCTCTTCTTAAATGATAGAAATGGATTTGTATATATAGCTGAATCTAACCTTAAACCTTTTTGAAAGTTTATTCGACACGATCAGCCTAATTTGACTCTATATCATTATTTGATAAAAATAAGTTAGGTCTCGATCTAGGTTGACTTAGACCTATAACATTTTTTTAACAAATTAAGTACAGGGTCATCCTAGGTTGACAATGTATACTAAATGTCAAAAAGGGGTTTTAGGGCTACTAAAGGGATAATTAAGGTAGTGAATTAATTTGAGGAGTGTGTAAGAGAGGATAAAAAGCTTAGGGAAGTGCATATGAGAAGGTTGTGTAGATAGCAAATGGTAGTATAAAGGACAACAATTTTGTGAAGCACCAATGGTTTGTCCACCCTTTTCTTGATGCACCCTTTAAGGTGTGCACTTAGAGAGATTGAGACTCGATGGGTTCATACAAGAGATAAATCTTTAGTAATTGATAAAGTTTAATATATTATGTGTATACATATGCCCGACTCAAAGCTCATCACATGTCATGTAGGTGCAATATGGGATGGTGCTTCAAGAAAAAAATATATCAACACACAACACTGACACTAAATAAATTGCAGTAAGAAGCAAACAAGATAAATAAAAGGATAGAATGAAAAGTACATACCTTTACTTGCCTTAGTGCTATAAATAAGGAATGAACTAAAATAAATGTAAAGGTGTCCAATGTAAGGAACATTAGGCGAACCTATATAAAATAATGAAAAATGAAATATTTTACAGAAAATCCATCTAATATATGAAAAAATTCTCTACAATGTTAAAAACCTAGAATATCTTTCAGTTAAAAAATGAGCTAATAGAAACAAAAATATGCTCAAAAAATAAAATCTGATGATAAACATTTAATAGGTAAATAATTTTGAGTAGTGTGTGTGTGTGTGTGTGTGTGTGTGTGTGTGTGTGTGTGTGTGTGTGTGTGTGTGTGTGTGTGTGTGCGCGTGCGCGTGCGTGCGTGCGTGTGTATATTACTTTATTTATTTATATAAATAAATAAAGTATTATGTATATACATGATACTTTATGTATATATATATATATATATATATATATATATATAAAGTATCATGTATATACATAATACTTTATTTATTTATATAAATAAATAAAGTAATATATATATATATATATATATGATACTTGATTTATTTATATAAATAAAACTCTATGTATATATACACATGATACTTTATGTATATAAATAAATCATAATGTATACATAGTATTTTATTTATTTATATAAATAAAGCATTGTCTATATAGTGTATACATGGTATCTTATTTATTTATATAAATCAAGCATTGTCTATATATATATATATATATATATATATATATGTGTGATGATGATGATTATGTATATACACCTGAGGATTTATGTATATATATATATAAATAAAGCACCATGTTTATACATGATACTTTATATATATACATAAATCATCATATTTATACATGATACTTTATTTATACATGGTGATTTATGTGTATATATATATATATATATAAAGTATCGTGTATAAACATGGTGCTATATATATATATATATATATATATATATATATATATATATATCACCATGTTTATAGATGATATTTTATTTATATATACATAAATCATCATATTTATACATGATATTTTTTTTATATATATATATATATATATATATATATATATATATATATATATAAATATCACCATATAGATATACATAAAACATCATGTATCTATAAATAAAGTACCATATATATACATATTTATACATGGTATTTTATGTATATATATTTGATGATTTATGTATATATAAATAAAGTATCATATATATACACATGGTATTTTATTTATATATACATAAAATATGCTATACAAACCTTTTAACTCTTTAATATATGATCTTTTCAAAAGAAAAAGAAAAAAAAATCCTAATTAATAAAAATGGTATTTTCAACCTTTAAAACCTTATTATTTAATATAGAATGAATTGAAACCTAATTAATAAAATTGAAATTTTCAACCCAAAAAAATTAACATGATTATTTAATATAAAATAAATCATTAGTGTAAATAATTTGAAATACTATTATTTAATTGAAATTTAAAAGTTAAAAGTGGTAATCGGAGAATAGGCTATCATGTATTTATTTATTTTTATGACCATGGCAGTAAGAGGTTGCACACACTCAAATAAAAAAGCGATGGACATTATAAAAAAGCAACAACAATGTAGAACATTATATGGGGATGCATGATGTTCTATTTTTAGACATTGTGGGGTGAGAGGCTTTTACTCCAATATTCATAGCCATTGTATAGAGCTCGTAACATAATTTAGTTTCTCTGTACCCAAAAATATATTAGAAACAATTATGCCAATCTGAATGCTTTTATCCATTTTATTTGTGGTGAACTTGAGAGCAGTGTATCGTCAAAGGAAGTTACCCTCAACTTAGCTCCAAAATTGGGTTTATTGTACTATAGGTATGGTTTTAGTTATTAGGTTTATCCTAAGAGGTTATTAATTCACCATTTGAAAATAAGTCTGATTAAGTAATATTTTATTGCTCATGGTAGTTAGTATATATAAATAATATTATTTGAACTTTCTATAGTTTTTTATATATTCCATGTAATATTAGGGAGTTTTCATAGCTTTTGGATTGGGATAAGATAATGCCTACCCTATTATATAGGGAATATTTTTGGCATTAATATTTGTATAAAATCATAAGATTTGTAATGTTTTCATTGAATGGAATGAATATAAATATTATTCCTCCTCAATATCTAGTATCAGAGCCATCGTAGAGGTTTTTCACTTGTAATAAATCTAGGAGAAGCCCATGTGCTCCATAGATACTTATTTTCTACACCTTTTTGTATTACTTTATACAATATGAGAAGTAGACAAATCATAAGACTATGATTCCAATCAGATATGGTCAATTATACATTAATTCACATGTCATAATAATTATAATAACTCATAAAGACTTGGATGTAAAAATCTTTAGAATCAAAATTATCCTTATGTCCTTTGTTGCTTAAAAACCTACAAGGTGGAGCAGGTTGATTTTTTTCCATAATATCAAGACCATTTATCAAAAGGTCCTAAAATTTTTATGAGATTTATGTAAATCATTGATGAAACCTAATTTAATAGGACATATAGTTTTGGATTAGGTCATACCATTTTTATAATACTTTCAAATAGTTTATTTGTAATCTGTACAACTACGTTGGTTTTCTGTAATTCTAGGCCATACAAGGCAAATATTTGAGCACCATTTTTTGAACTGTGTTATTTATTTCATGATGGTCCTTCCCAATTTTTTTTGTATAACTATACATGTTGCCTTTTATTACTTTGGGATCCTCAAATTTGACTGAACAATTTTCAATTGTAGATTGATAGGCATGTCAATTTTTCTCCATTCTTCGTTGTGCATAAATAATTTATAAAATCTAAGGAATATAGGAGAATCATTACTTCATTTTCATCCTCATGCAATCCTTATTTATAGTTGTGCATAGAGCCATACAAGTATTTGGGTGCTACAAAGTTGGCCTAAAAATTTGATTATTATGTGGAGCAAAGGAACATTAATGGGGAGCAAATAAAATTGATAACTTGTCAACCAAAGAGATCCAACGTGAATTTAATGTCATAAGGTGTGTTTTGATAATAAATTTTTCCCTTTTTACCCAGCTTAAATTTAAATTAGTTATCAAAATATCTCAAACCACCTATAGTCCAATCGACAAGTTATTCTTTTATTAAAACTTTCATTTACAAAAGGTTCAAAGGTCAATTCCCTCCATGTAGAAAGTTTAATGATACCCCCAAACTTAGAAATTCCACAAAATTTATCATAAAAATCATTTTTTGGGGGGGCATTTTTTTTAAAAGAAAGGGGAAATTAGCAATAGAGGTCAACAATAAAAAATTAGGCATTTTTATTTTTTTCAAAGCATTGTAAAATTTTTGAATTAAATATTATGTGACATTGTAATTTCATTAAAATTTCACAATAATCACATGTTTTTATAACTCAATGAAAATGTTTGGTCATAGGTATGCTTCTAACTCATGTTTATAGGTAATGTCATCATGCTTGAGTTACTACATACAAAACCTAATATATCTGTAACAACAACATCTAGGCATCAACCCTTTAAATCATCCGGTTGAAACAAGGCACATGTACTCATAGCCTTCCCGTTATTTACTTGTTCATTACAATTGAAAGGCATAAATATTAAAGGTAAAATTTCCAAGTATATAGTGAAGTTGTGTGCATATATAAGGAATTCCATCTAAGTAGGTGCCAGTGATTCGATGAACATTTTTTAGTACTCTCTAGGTACCAAGTATCAAACTCTTTTTCATATGTTTATGTCTTTTTACCATACCACTGGGTATATAGAAAGGATGAGCTTCTTCTTCATACCGATGGGTATAAAAGAAGGACACATATAAAGAAAGGTCTGGTATATCAATCTGATAGTATATAAAAAGGGAGACCTATAAACCTAAACTGATAAGGAACTAATCCATCACACACAATCTTGATAATGGTTACACAATCTTTAAAAAAAATTCTGTTGGATTCATAACTTCTCAAAAGTGACAACTATTCTTCTTGGAAAACGAAGGTCAAAACTCAACTAGAATTTGAAGAAATTTGGCCTATTGTAGATGGCTCCTACACTCAACATGAATTTTTTTATGAGCAATGTAAATATAACAAAGCCAATCAGAAGGCAAAATTGGTCATAATATTCAAGGTATTTAATGAAGTGTAACCAGACATCTGTGAAGTCCAAAATGCCAAGGAAACTGGGTACAAGCTCCAAACTATATACAAATCTAAGAATGAGAGCAAAATTTTACATCTACAAAGTCAACTCCACTCTCTCAAATTGATATCCAAAGAAAAATTGGAGGTTTTTCTTGAACATGTTGCAATACTAAGGGTATCATGTCAATGCTTGGGTGAAATTATCTTAGATGACTGTCTTGTACCCATTATCTTGAGAGCTCTACCACTCTCATATAGGATATTTGTGACCACTTTGACTATCATAATATAGAAACCAAGTTTTGAAAAACTTGTGAATATGTTGTAACAAGAAGAGTCTTTCAGTACTCAAGAAGAATGAGAAGAACATGTTCTAGCTTTTAATCAATAGAAAGGAAATAAACCATCCAATTCTTTATCAAAAAATAATATAAGGCAAAATTCACAAGGAGGCAAGTCATAGAAACAATGTCTCCTTTGTGGTCATCAGTGATATGAACTCAAATTTATTGGTATAATACCTTCAAGAAAGGTTCTTTTAGTGGTTCTAAGTTTACTAACCAACAATCATACCCTATGACATGCAATAAACCACAAGAACAAAAATAAAGGAACTTGGCAAAAGAAACCCAAAAAATAAGGTAATGTTTTTGAACAAGAAGAAAATGATGATGATGGACACTTCCTATACTCTATTGATGTTCATGGAGAATATTCTTCACAAAGTGACATATGGTATGTTGACTTGCTTGAAAGCCAACATATGATAGGATGAAAAGATATGTTTTTGACATTGAAATATACACAAAAAAAATCATGTTTCATTGGGTGATGATACCTCATACAGTGTAAAAGGAGTTGGTCACATTTAATTACATCTTAGCACACAAATCTATAGAATAAAAGATGTTTTATATGTACTTAGTTTAACTAAAAATTTATTATCAATCAGTCAACTCTTGGACCACAATTTAAAGATTCACTTTGACTGTAAAAGTGGAAAGAAAATGTGTTTGATCAATGATAAATCAAAGAACTAAAAAATTATTACATGAGCAACCATTGTGAACCACATGTTTCAATTTGATTTCATTAAAAAAAGTAATCAGGCACTCATGGTAAAGGACATAGAATTAGTGCAATTATGGCACAGAAGGTTTGGTCACATCAATTTTAAATATATCAACACACTCCACTATTATAACATGGTAAGAGGATTGATACCTCTTAAAAAAGGTATAGACAAATGTCATGATTTCATAGCATCAAAGCAACATAGAGATCCATTTCATAAAATTACCTATAGATATAATGATAAACTTGATCTGGTTCACACCAATTTGTGCGGACCAATGAAATAGAGCCATGTTGGGTTTAAGTACTTCATACTATTTGTTGATGATTTTTTTAGAAAAATGTCGGTCTAATGTGTGAAAACAAAGAGTCAAGCCTTTAAAGCTTTCAATAAATTCAAAGTGGATGTTGAAATAAAATTTGGTCAAAAAATAAAGGACCTCTACTTAGATCGTGGGGGGGCAGGGGGGTTGGTTGGGGGGGACTTCACTAGTAACTAATTCAAAGCATTTTTACAAGAAAATGACATTTGTCATCAAATGGCACCTCCACATACACCAAAAAAAAATGTAGTCATTGAATGGAGGAATCATACTATCATGGAAATGGTGTGATGTATGCTATATGATTCATGTTTTACAAAGGCACTTTGGGTAGAATCAATTAAAACCATAGTCTATCTGCTCAATAGAGTTCCTACTATAGCTCCTGATGGGGTATCACAATAGGAATAATGGTCAAGTAAAAATCCATCTAGATCACATATTAAAGTTTTTGGATGCCAAGAAAGTATGTGCATTCTAAAACAAAAATGAGCTAAACTTGATATAAAATCCAAAAAGTATGTGTTTTGAGGGTATAATGAAGAATCAATTGCCTATAGACTCATGGATCAAAAAACTAGACAAATCTACACTAGTAGGGATGTTGAGTTCTTTAAGAAGATAGAAGTAGAAGCTCCTTCTACAAGGTCACTTGATAAACCAATCAGTCCCATAAGAAATATTGATGATGGCAATCCATTAGTAGATGATAATGATGATGGGAATAATGGTGAATCTCCACCACCCACATAAACTACTCAACGTATGCCTAAATGGTATACACGTACACTAAGTGATGCTAAACTAGACGGTATTCTAGATACATCTACCACTAGACCAAGGAATCATATTATGGCTTTAGGAGAGGTCAATTTGGTCTTAATGAGTATAATTGTTGAATCTATCAAGCCATCTATAGTTTAGGAACCCCTACAATTTAATCTTTGGAAAGATGCCGTGGATGCAAAATATAATTCACTGATGAAGAATAAAACATGGTAGTTTATATACCTTCCACTAGGGAAGAAGCTAATTGGATGCAAATGGATCTTCAAGATAAAGTAAAAGGTAGATGGTAGTCTCATTAAGCATAAGGAAAGGTTGGTTGTAAATGGGTATGGTTAGAGAAAAGGCATCGACTATGAGGAAACATTTGCTCCCATAGCTAAGATCATAACAATCAGAATGATTTTTCTTTAGCTACACAATAAGGTTATAAATTCCATCAGATGGACATCATAAGTGCCTTTATTAATGTAAATTATCATTATAAGAAAATAAGACAAAGTTTTTAGACTTGTAAAATCATTGTATGGTCTAAAATAGGCTCCTAGGGCATGCTCTATCAAAATTGATGAACATATCTTGAAACATGGATTCAAGAGGAGCCCATATGATCCAAATCTCTACCTAATATAACAAGGGGGAGAGAGTAACTATCACTATATATGTTGATGATATAATCATCCCTTACAATTTAGTGAAGATGATTGAGTCAACAAAGAAAGATTTAAACTAATCATTCGATATGACAGATCTCAGGTTTATGCATTATTGTCTTGGTTTAGGAGTTTGGTAGAGAGAAAATCACATTTTTATATTTCAGCTCAAATATGCCAGGAAAACACTCAAGAAATTTCACATGATGGATAACAAACCAATTTCCACACCTATGGAGACAAAACTTTAGGTGTCTCGAGCAGATCCATCACCATAAGTAAATGCAACTCTATATAGAAAGTTGATAGGGAGTCTCATTTACGTGACTTATACTAGGCTAGAGATGAACTATGATATTAGTTATCTCTTAAGGTTCATGTAAGATCCCAAGGTCAGTCATTGGAAAGTAGCAAAGTGGGTATTGAGGTACATAAGAGGAACTATGGATTTTAGCCTAGAATACAAGAAGAATGACAACTTTTTCTTGATAGGATACTCATATTTAGATTGTACAGGGAACATTGATGAGAAAAAATCTACTTTAATATTTGTATTATTTTTAGGATCTAGACCAATATCATGGGGGAGTAAGAAGCAAACTTATGTTTCAAGGTCATCCTAGAATCAAAATATCACACTGTAAGAGGAGATTTTTGCGAAGTGATTTGGCACAAATATATACTTGAAGGATTTTAGATATAACAAAATCAACCAATAATTCTTCATGTAGATAATGAAGGAGAGTGAATCTTCTTTATGATCCAGTATTTCATGAATGCACCAAACACATTGACGTGTAAATACATTTCATTCATGAACATGTTCAGAACAATAACATCCAAGTCCAACATTGCCCAACAGATCAATAATGTGCAAATGTTTCACTAAAGCACTTGTGTAGGAAAAAAATGAAGAATTTAGAGAATCTCTCTCTTTTTCACTTGAGACAATGTTGAATTAAGGTGGGGGCGGGGGGCGGGGGCGGGGGGTGGGGGGGGGGTGATATTAGGTTTATCCTAAGGGGTGATTAATTCTCTATTTAAAAATAAATGTGATTGAGTAATATTTTATTACTCATGGTAGTTATGATATTATTTAAACTTTCTATAGTTCGTTTATATCTTCCATGTAATATTAGGGAGTTTTCATAGTTTTTGGATTGGGATAAGATAATGCCTACCCTATTATATAGGTAATATTTTTGGCATTAGTATTTGTATAAATTCATAAGATTTGTAATGTTTTCGTTGATGGAATGAATATCATTATTATTCCTCATTTATCTTACTTGTGTAGTTAGTGTTTTGAAACATTAAGCCTACACTATCCTACAAATGAGAAAGTATACATGAGGGCCTAGAAATCATTGAAGACCCTTTCCTAGATCAATAATAATATGTTAATTTTTACTTTTATTGTGTGCTTAATAACTAATTCTCATATTCTATATTTCTTGTTAATTTTTAGCAGTTCCTTTTCTTGTATTCAAATTCGTTGCATACATTATGGATAAATGATATGATATCATCCCCTTCTAGTATGATTGATTTGAATGGATGGATAAAAACAAGTAAAAATTAATGGAAGATGATTATAAGGATGATTTTGATCTTGATAGCATGGATACATATAAACAATTTAAATCTAAAAAATTATGATTGTGATTTTGTCCAACAGGAGAAAGATGCACCTTTTACATCATCTCTATATTCCTCTTTGGCACATACCTTAGGAACTCTTTTGGATATCTCTTTTGATTCTTCATTGCCCACACCTAAAAATTACTCATTGTTTTCTCCTATAGAACCCTCTTTAGTTACATCTCTTGATTCTTTTATGGAATCTTCTTCAATTTCACATATTGAGTCCTCATTGATTTCTCCTACATAACCCTTTTTGGTTACATATAGTGATTATTCTTCACCTTCCCTCCTATATATCTTTGGATTGTTCTTTTTTCTTATAGAACCCTCTTTTGTTACATCTCTTGATTCTTCTATGGAATCTTCTTCAATTTCACATATTGAGTCCTCCTTGGTTTCTCCTATATAACCCCTTTTGGTTACATATAGTGATTATTCTTCAACTTCCCTCATATATATCTTTGGATTGTTATTTGCTTACAACTATTGACTCCTCCTTGTGTTCCCCCATATAACCCTCTTTGATTATCACTTCAGACCTTTCCTCTCATACACCTCTTTTTGATGGTGTTTCTATTCAAATGAGTAGGGCTTGTGCTTGTGAATCCCTTCAAGATAAAAGCATCACTATGAAAATGAGTTACAAAATCAAAACCAACATTTAAGCTAAAATATCACATCTCTTTAAAATAACAAAAAAAAATTAAATAATCCATTATATGATTGTGTTAATCATGTATCTACATTCTTATCTAACTATCATGGGCCACATGTGCAACATTAATTTATAATTAATGTTTCAAAAAAATAAAAAAAATTCTAATAAGAGTCCATGTGAGATTCTAAGAGAAACTAATGATCTACAGTTCTTCATGGAGTAAGGTGATAATGTGGTCCTATAGAAATAATTGATTTGCAACAAGAATCTTCCAAAGACTAGTAATATATCACTTGGTCATTTAATTAAATTGCTCATGAATCCTATTCAACCAACCTTTTTGTGTAATGGTTCAAACTTGGTATTTGGGCTTGTGCTTGTGAATCCCTTCAAGATAAAAGCATCACTATGAAAATGAGTTACAAAATCAAAACCGACATTTAAGATCAAATATCACATCTCTTGAAAATAACAGTTTTTTTATAAAGAATCCATTATATGATAGTGTTAATCATGTATGTACATCTTTATCTAACTATCATGTGCCACATATGCAACATTAATTTATAATTAATGTTTCAAGAAATAAAATAATTCTAATAAGAGTCCATGTGAGATTCTAAGAGAAACTAATGATATACAATTCTTCATGCAGTAAGGTGATAATGTGGTCCTATATAAATAATTGATGTGTAACAGGAAGCTTCCAAAAAATAGTAATATATTACCTGGTCATTTAATTAAATTGTTCATGAATCCTATTCAATTAACCTTTTTTGTGTAATGGTTCAAACTTGGTATCTAGGCTTGTGATTATGAATCCCTTCAAGATAAAAACATCACTATGAAAATGAGTTACAAAATCAAAACTGACATTTAAGTTCAAATATCACATCTCTTGAAAATAATAAAAAAATATAAAGAATCTATTATATGATAGTGTTAATCATGTATGTACATCTTTACATAACTATAATGTGCCACATATGCAACATTAATTTATAATTAATGTTTCAAAAAAATAAAATAAAAATCTTATAAAAGTTCATGTGAGATTTTAAGAGAAACTAACATTCTACAATTATTTATGGAAGAAGGTGATAATGTGTGCTTGTAAAAATAATTGATGTATAATAGGAAGCTTCCAAAAACTAGTAATATATCACTTGGTTGTTTAATTAAATTGCTCATGAATCCTATTCAATTAACCTTTTTTGTGTAATGGTTCAAACTTGGTATCTGGGCTTGTGCTTGTGAATCCCTTCAAGATAAAAACATCACTATGAAAATGAGTTACAAAATCAAAACTGACATTTAAGTTCAAATATCACATCTCTTGAAAATAATAAAATAATATAAAGAATCTATTATATGATAGTGTTAATCATGTATCTACATCCTTATATAACTATAATGTGCCACATATGCAACATTAATTTATAATTAATGTTTCACAAAAATAAAAAAATTCTTATAAAAGTTCATGTGAGATTTTAAGAGAAACTAACATTCTACAATTATTTATGGAGGAAGGTGATAATGCATGCTTGTAAAAATAATTGATGTATAATAGGAAGCTTCCAAAAACTAGTAATATATCACTTGGTTGTTTAATTAAATTGCTCATGAATCCTATTCAATTAACCTTTTTTGTGTAATGGTTCAAACTTGGTATTTGGGCTTGTGCTTGTGAATCCCTTCAAGATAAAAACATCACTATGAAAATGAGTTACAAAATCAAACTCGACATTTATGTTCAAATATCACATCTCTTGAAAATATATACTTTTCTTATAAAGAATCTATTATATGATAGTGTTACTCATGTATCTACATCCTTATATAACTATTATGTGCCACATATTCAACATTAATTTATAATTAATGTTTCAAAAAAATAAAAATAAACTTATAAAAGTTCATGTGAGATTTTAAGAGAAACTAACGATCTAAAATTATTTATGGAGGAAGGTGATAATGTGGGCCTATAAAAATAATTGATGTATAAAAAGAAGCTTCCAAAAGCTAGTAATATACCACTTGGTCACTTAATTAAATTGCTCATAAATCCTATTCAATTAACCTTACTTGGTTATGCATGTTTTTAATGTTGTTTGAAATTTTGTCCCTTAATATTGGTTAATGGAAAAATGTTATATAGGTGAAAGGAAATCAATGTTGCTTAGAATATGGCATGACAGAAAGTGGAGAGGCATAATATATATTAAATTAAATCAAAATTCATGGACTAATCATGCTTTCTCACATTAGATTGAGATAAAATCCAAAACTACCACACCTACATCAATTTTACTTTTTATACATATTATTTTTGAACCTAATTTTTTTATAGATAAATAATTTGCCTCACAAAACCCAATTCGTGTATTTGCTTGAGTGCATGAGTAAGAAAAGTGAGAAATGAAGCAAATTCTAGGCATTTGAAGACTTTCAAACTTGAGTAATCTCGGTTCCCTATCCAACTAGTGTAATGATGTAGCCTTAGAACATCCCCTTAAGAATAATATTTGGAGTGTAATAATTTTGAAAAATATCATTATTCCAACGTCTCAGACTTGGGAGTTTCTCCAAGGCATTTGGGTAATATATTGATGGTTGGGACCCTCAGTTTATTAAAAATGATTGTATAAAATTCATCACGCTTAGTCATGATGGATTAATGATTATCAATAAAAATATGTAAAACCATACGATTTATAACTTAAATTTAGTTGGTTGATATAGTTATGTGGCTTAGAGTTTCATTTGCTCTTGTGATCACAAGGAGTTCATGGTGATGACAAATAATTATATTACACAACTAAGTATAAGTTATTAATCATATGACCACATGATAATAATCTTGATATTATGACTAATGTGATTATTGGTGGAAACATGTATCCCCTTTAAAACTATGAATACTTTTAAGATAAGTTCATGACTAAATGTAAGCAATATTAAGATTAAACCAATCTGTTAATATTGAGGCCATATAGATATAAATTTTATTATCAAAACCATAAATTAACATACTACATTAATAAATAGATGATTTATAATAATCTATAATTATTTTTAAAAATGAATATATTGATCTCCTTTATGTATTTTTTTAAATAAGTGGTTAATTAATTTCACATCATGGTAATTTAATTGGAATTTAAACACTGGCATCAATTCAAGTGATAAATAGAAAACACTGACAAGGGAAAGTAGGTTTATCTGACCAGGGTTTTAAGTAGGCATAGCAAAAGTGGTGGAGGGAATTGTATGGGGAGGTCAATGTCAACTTATTTTATCTACTCAGAATGATAAAAGGCTAACCCCTCTATGTGTATTTCATTAGTTGGAGGCACGTTGTTTCAAAATGGTGGAGCATATGGATTTTTTTTAAACTACCAAAAAAACCTTAGCCTAGAGGGATAATTTCTATCTAAGATAGACCTAAGAAATATGCGAGCTCCCATTGCTTCTTTGGTGGTGGCCCTTAGTTTGAGAAACTCCTCTAGGTTGATGGTAACATTAAAATATCTAGTGACATTAGTTAGAGCTCCATTGGACTATGAACAAAAGATTCTCCACCAAGGAAGGGCATGGGTCCCTTGATACAATGAAGTGTGACATCAACCCATTGCAGGCCCCTACATGACATCCATGAAAGTAACACTAGGTGATGGGAAGTTCTGATGAAGAGACAAGTGGGCACACCAAGCCTTTGGAGGTGGAAGGTGACTGGATCACATGTTGGTGGACCCCAGTGAAATAGGATTTGAAGAAAGTTATGGAGGATGAGGAATGTAAAACTCAGATGATGAATAATTAGCATAGGTTCTTGGTGGAGGGTTCCCCTATGGTGGTGATGATCCTTTGGTTGGCCTTTAGTTAGGTAGTTCTTCTTTGAGGATAGTGTTGTATAGTTTTTAGGTTCTCTTAGTGTTCTTATTGTCTCAAGTTCATCAATTTTTTGTAAAATTTCATTTTTGATTAATAAATTAGGTGAGGGACCCCAACACTCAAATCATATATATATATATATATATATATATATATATATATATATATATATATATATATATATATATATATATATATATATATATATATATATATATAATTTATATAATTTAAATAAAACTTAAAAGTGCACTTTTCAATCCTAAAAGTCTAATTATTTAATATCTTAAAATTAAAATAATCATGTCAAAATGAAGCCTAATTATTTAATAATTGACTTTTTCAATGCAAAAAACTATTTACTATCTTAAAATTCTAATAAAGATGTCAAATTAAAATCAAACAATGTAAGAAAAGAAACTTTTTCAACCCTAAAAACCTAATTTTTTAGTATGGAATAAATCATTGGCATAAGCGATTGGAAATTGTTGAAATTAAAATATAATTATTGAATGGAAATGACCTCTTCAACCTAAAAAAACTAGTTATTTAATATAGAATAAATTATTGACATGAACTATTTAAATTTGACTTTATATATGTTGAATATTTTTAGTATTACTCAAATTTTATTAGTATAGTAGCTAGTTGTGGATCCTTGACATCTGTGTTTGGCTTGGCATCCCTTACCACCCAACAAAACTTTGAACCCTAGCTCTCCTTCCTCTACTCAATCTGATCTGATTAGATCTTAGGCCTCACCCCACAGTCACCCATACCCAAGGTTAGAATATTTTTAGTATTACTCAAATTTTATTACTATATTGTGTAATTGTGGATCCTTCACATCTATGTTTGGCTTTGCATCCCTTCCCACCCAACCGAACCTTGAACCCTAGCTCTCCTTCCTCTACTCAATCTAATTTGATTAGATCTTAGGTCTCACCCCACACTCACCCATAGCCAAGGTTAGAATATCAATGTTAAACAACTCATAGTACCTCAGATCTATCCTCTCACTTGACATTGGTACATATCTACTTGTTAACCCTAGCATCAACCCTCTAATTTAACCATAGGAGGCACCCAAATAGCCCCACCTCCTTACATCATACCACTCATCCATTTTCCAAACAATAAAAAATGGACAGAAACCCAATGGTTCTGCTTCCAACCCTATGGGTGCTTCTGAACCAAGATCTACCACTTCCCCTATTATGATTGGACCCCATTCTCTAATAGATGGGATATTATGGTGATGGAGGTTGAGGCTAGGACTACTAGATGTAAGCTAAGCTCTTTTGTTGATGTAGTCTCCCATGGGACTAACCCTATAGTGGAGTACAAACCCCTATCCTTGTATCTCCAAATCCAGTGGTAGTTTTTGATGAGGAAGAAACCAGGTAAGGGTTCAAACTAAAGGAATATATCTCAACAAAGGGTCTCATATTTAGATTCATCAGTTACTTGCCAAAATATTTGGATCTCCATGCTTGGATATTGTAACATTGGTAGCCTCTCCTCTCAAGTAGTCTTAAAATTTACCTTAGCATAAAAGATTTTTTTATTGCTACTTTTTGTAATGTTGAAGAAAGGCCAAGATTCTTAACCATTCATAGATACTGAATCACCACCCCTTGGTCCTAAAAGAATGATGCCCTAACTTCAACCCCCTCAATGAACCTCTACATATCAAACCCATTTAGGTTTGTCTGTCTCATCCCCCCCTACATTTTTGGATTGAAACCAACCTGAAGGCTATAGGTAGAAATTTGGGTGAATTTTTAAAAATACACCTAGATACTGATTACTTCTCCATCACTACCTTTGTTAAGATTTAGGTAAACATTGATACCTCTAAGAATCACCATGGCTTGAATCTTGTGTTCAATATGATTAGACAAGTCCACAACCCATGGCTAAGAATACTATTCATCATTAATTTGCGCATTTCAGTTATAAAAATGTTTGTACCCAAATTTTATAAATCCCAATGATGATAGCTTAGCGATGAGTGAACTAAGTATTATAAATAGGAGGTCTTAGGGTCCATTCCCTAGGATGACCACTCTCTAACATTGTTGCCACACTAATCCATGATAGTTATTCATGAAAAGTATCCACTACAATAGACTACCAACTCGGTGTTCAATATGACAGAGATTGATAAATGGCTTGAAACTTGTGTTCATGAGATGAAACAAATCCATAGCTCATGGCTTGTAATAATATTCACCACTAGTTTGGACATTTCAATTATAAAAATATCTATATCCAAAAATTTTATCAATATCTTAAAAGACATATGAAACTCATTATGACTATTAATTGTATTCTAGAAGTTATTAATGATTGTTGAATATTCTTCAAGTAGATAATAATTCACAATATACATGTGATATTACATGAGGATATGGGCCCTCAATTGTGACCCAAACTGATTTAAACTTAGATTCTTCCAAAAAACTAGTAATATATCACTTGGTCATTTAATTGAATTGCTCATGAATCCTACTCAATTATCCTTTTTGTGTAATGGTTCAAACTTGGTATCTAGACTTGTGCTTGTGAATCCCTTCAAGATAAAAGCATCACTATGAAAATGAGTTACAAAATCAAAACCAACATTTAAGTTCAAATATCACATCTCTTGAAAATAACAATTTTTTTTTATAAAGAATCTATTATATGATAGTGTTAATCATCATGTACATCCTTATATAACTATCATGTGCCACATATGTAACATTAATTTATAATTAATGTTTCAAAATAAATTCTTATAAGATTCCATGTGAGATTCTAAGAGAAACTAATGATCTATATTTACTTATGGAGGACGGTGATAATGTGGGCCTATAAAAATAATTGATGTATAATAGGAAGCTTAAAAGAACTAGTGATATATCACTTGGTCATTTAATTAAATTGCTCATGAATCCTGTTCAATTAACCTTTTTGTGTTATGGTTCAAATTTGGTATCTGGGCAACCTTACATGGTTATGCATGTTTTTAATGTTGTTTAAAATTTTATCCCTTAATGTTGGTTAATGGAAAAATGTTATCTAGGTGAAAGGAAATTGATGTTGCTTAGAATATGCTTGGAATATGACATGACAGGAAGTGGAGAGGCATAATATATAATAAATCAAATCAAAATTCATGGAATAATCATGTTTTCTCACATTAGATTGAGATAAAATCCAAAAATACAACACCTACATCAATTTTACTTTTTATACATATTATTTTTAAGGACTTAGTGAATTTATTTTCCCATGATAGTTCTTGAAATATATTTTAACCTAACTTTTTTTATAGATAAATAATTTGCCTCACAAAACCCACTTCTTGTAAGAAAAGTGAGAAATGAAGCAAATTCTAGGCATTTGAATACTTTCAAACTTGAGTAATCTCGGTTCCCTATCCAGCTAGTGTAATGATGTAGCTTTAGAACCTCCTCTTATGAATAATATTTGGAGTGAAATAATTTTGACAAACAGCATTACTCTAATGTCTCTGACTTGGGAGTTTCTCCAAGGCATTTGGGTGAGATATTGATTGGTGGGACCATCAGTTTATTAAAAATGATTGTATAAAATTCATCATGCTTAGTCATCATGGATTAATGATTATTAATAAAAATATGTAAAACCATATGACTTATAACTTAAATTTAATTTGTTGATATCATTTTGTGGCTTAGAGTTTCATTTTCTCTTTTGATCACAAGGAATTCATGATGATGACATAAAATTATATCACGCAACTAAGTATAAGTTATAAATCATATGACCACATGATAATGATCTTGGTATTATGACTATTGTGGTAATTGGTGGCAACATGTATCCCCTTTAAAACTATGAAGAATTTTAAGAGAAGTTCATGACTAAATGTAAGTAACATTAAGATTATACCGATGTGTTAATATTTGAGGCCATATAGATATAAATTTTATTATCAACACCATAAATTAACATACTTTATTAATAAATATATAATTTATAATAGTCTATAATTATTTAAAAAATTGAATATATTGATCTCCTTTATGGATTTTTTTTAAATAAGTGGTTAATTAATTTCACATCATGGTAATTTATTTGGAATTTAAACACTGGCATCAAATCAAAAGATAAATAGAAACCACTGGCAAGGGAAAGAATGTTTATCTAACTAGAGTTTTGAGTAGGCATAGAAAAAGTGGTGGAGGGAATTGTATGGAGAGGTCGATGTCAACTTATTTTCTCTACTCAAAATGATAAAAGGCTAACACCTCTATGTGAATTTCATTAGTTGGAGGCACGTTATTTTAAAATGGTTGAGCATATAGTTTTTATTTAAAACTACCTAAAAAACCTTGGTCTGGAGGGATGTTTTCTACTAAAGATAAACCTAAGAAATATGTGAGCCCCCATTTCTTATTTTGTGTTGGCCGTTAGCTTGAAAAATTCCTCTAGGTTGATGGTTACATAAAAATATCTAGTGACATTGTTTAGAGCTCCATTGGACTATGGACAAAAGATTCTCCACCAAGGAAGGGCATGGGTCCCTCGAGACAATAAAGTGTCACATCAACCCACATGCAGGCTCCTGCATGACATCCATGAAAGTAACACTAGGTGTTGGGAATTTTTGATGAAGAGACAAGTGGGCACGACAAGCCTCTAGAGGTGGAAGGTGACCGCATCACATGTTGGTGGACCCTAGTGATATAGGATTTGAAGCAAGGTATGGAGGATGAGGAATGTAAAACTCAAATGATGAATAATTAGTATAGGTACCTGGTGGAGGGTTCCCCTTTGGTGGTGATCACTCCTTGAAAGAGGGTTTGGTTGGCCTTTAGTTAGGTAGTTTTTCTTTGGTTGGCCTATAGTTTTTAGGTTCTCTTAGTGTTCTTATTGTCTCAAGTTCATCAATTTTTTGTAAAATTTCATTTTTGATTAATAAAATAGGCGAAGGACCCCAACACTCAAATCATAAATTAGGAGATTGAAAAAGTTTTTCTTAAGAGATGGATGAAGCGTTGGATGTTATGTGGTTGAGATTAGTGGAGAATAAAGTTAATTTGGGGTGGTAAAACAAAAATTTCATCTTTTAAGTTATAGGTATTTTTTATTTTAAAATTGAGTTTCGTAAAGTATGGTTTATTATACATCAACAAGATAAAAAGGTTGAGTTTTAATTTTGTTATGTAGTATGTTTTTCATGCTTTTAGTTTGGTGGCATTTGTTGAATTGATGTAAGAGTACAATGACATATTTTAAATGGTTTATGATTCAAGATGATTGAGCTTATTTTGGGTTTCTTTTGTTTTTGATAAAGTAGACTCCAAGTCTTTGGGAGTAGTTTAGGGAAAACTTTTTTTAGATGTAGATAACATAAGTCACCTCAAAATTATAAGGATTGTCTCTTACAGAATTAAATTTCCATATAAATATATAAAATATTTTTAAATTAGTAAAATTATAATATTGACCATTTTCCAATTTTCATCGATACCAATTTTTTCCATTTTCAAAATGCTCTTGAAAATGAGGACTTGTTCTTTGGGTTTTCATTTTATGCCTTTTTAAAGTCTAATTTTATCATTTTTTATGTCAAAATTTTGTAAATTGAAATTTGATTTGAGTTATATTTTTTATTGAGTGGAAGATTTATTATTGTAGAGTTACTAAAGTGCTTGAAATTGAGCATTATTATTGATATATGTTTTTATTTTCATGGTTGATTGTCTTATGGGTCTCATTGAACATGGTCAGTCTAAGGTGTTTGGAGTTATTTTAATGGTTGGTTGCCTTTTTTGTGCATTTAATCATTATTTTTTGTTATCAATTTCTAATTTTTATGGTTATAAATGGTTTTATAACCATGAGTTGAAACACCCATAGGATATTTTTGAGGGATGATCTTTTATATTTTTGGTGTAGGATCATTTGTTGTAGAGTCCTTCTTTTCTTGAATTTATTTCTCCAACCAATCAAATTGATTTATTTCATACTTTTCTAGAAAAGTAGTATAGGCTATGTGTTGGTTATCCATTTTGATTTCTTTGATCTGACTTTTCGGTTTGATACATGCATTTTTGAAAAATTGTGAATCAAGGTTCACATATGGTCTATAGATTATAGTTTTTAGTATTATATAATTTAAATAAAACATAAAAGTGTCCTTTTCAATACAAAAAAGTCTAATTATTTAATATCTTAAAATTAAAATAATCATGTCAAAATGAAGCCTAATTGTTTCATAATTGACTTTTTCAATGCAAAAAACTATTTACTATCTTAAAATTCTAATAAAGATGTCAAACTAAAATCAAACAATGTAATACAAGAAACTTTTTCAGCCCCAAAAACCTAATTTTTTAATATGGAGTAAATCATTGACATAAGCCATTGAAAATTGTTGAAATTAAAATCTAACTATTGAATGGAAATGACCTCTTCAACCCAAAAAGACTAGTTATTTAATATAGAATAAATTATTGACAAACTATTTAAAATTGACTTTATATATGTTCAATATTTTTAGCATTATTCAAATTTTATTACTATTTTGTCTAATTATGGATCCTTCACATCTATGTTTGGATCTGCATCCCTTCCCACCCAACAAAACTTTGAACCCTAGCTCTCCTTCCTCTGCTAAATCTAACCTAATTAGATCCTAGGTCTCAGCCCACACTCACCAATGCCCAAGGTTAGAATCTCAGTGTTAAACAACTCATCATCCCTCAAATCTATCCTCTCGCTCAACATTGGTACACATCTAACTATTAACCCTAGCATCAACCATAGGAGGCACCCCAAAGACCCCCACCTCCTTGCATTCTGCCTCTCATCCATCGTCCAAATAGTAAAAAATGGGAAAAAACCTAATGGTTTTGCTCTCGATCCTAAGGGTGCTTCCCAATTGAGATCTATCACTTCCCCTATTATGATTGCACCCCATCCTCTATTAGATGGGATGTTATGGTAATGGAGGTTGAGGCTAGGCTTGTTAGATGCAAGCTAAGCTACTTTGCTAATGTAGTCTCCCATGGGACTAACCCTACAATGGAGTCCAAACCCCTCATCCTTGCATCTCCAAATCTAGTGGTAGTTTTTAATGAGGAAGAAACTAGGTATGGGTTCGAACTAAAGGAATGCATCTCAACAAAGGGTCTCATATGTAGATTCATCGACTACTTGCCAAAGCTTTTAGATCTCCATGCCTAGATCTTGAAACATTGGCAGCCTCTCCTCTCATGTAGTCTTGAAATTTACCATTGCACAAAAGGTTTTTTTATTGCTACTTTTTGCAATGTTGAGGAAAGGCCAAGATTCTTAACCATTCATAGAGCTTGAATCACCACCCCTTGGTCCTAAAAAATTGATCCCCTAACTTCAACCCCCTCAATGAACCTCTACCTATCAAACCCATTTAGGTTGTTTGTCTATCCCATCTCCCCCTATATTTTTGGACTAAAACCAGCCTAAAGGCTATAGGTAGAGCTGTGGGTGAATTTTTACAAATGCACCTAGATACTGAATGCTTCTCTATCACTATCTTTGCTAAGATTTAGGTAAACATTGATACCTCACCTCTAATAGTCACCCTAGCTTGAATCTTGTGTTCAATACAATTAGACAAGTCCACGACCCATGACTAAGAATACTATTCACCATTGGTTTGTGCATTTCAGTTATAAAAATGTTTGTGCCCAAATTTTATAAATCCCAATGATGATATCCTAGCAATGAGTGAACAAAGTATTATAAATAGGAGGTTTTAGTGTCCATTCCCTAGGCTGACCACTCTCTAATGTTGTTGCCACACTAATCTATGATAGTTAGTTACTAATGAAAAGTATCCATTGTAATAGACTACCAAGTCAACATTCAATACAATAGAAATTGATGTATGGCTTGAAACTTGTGTTCAATCCAACGAAACAAATCCATAGCTTATGGCTTGTAATACTATTCACCACTGGTTTGCACATTTCAATTATAAAAATATCTATATCCAAATTTTTTATCAATATCTTAAAAGACATATGAAACTCATTATGACTGTTAATTGTATTCTAGAAGTTATTAATGATTGTTGAATATTCTTAAAGTAGATAATAATGCACAATATACATGTGATATTACATGAGGATGTGGGCCCTCGATTGTGCCCCAAACTGATTTAAGCTTAGAGGCTATCATATATTATAATTATTTATTTAATTGACCTTTAATTGACCTTTTCAACAAAAATACTAGTTATTTAATATAGAATAAATCATTGACATAAACTATTTGAAATTGACTGTATATGTATTAAATAATATTATTATTTAATTAACTTTTTCAACCCAAAATACAATTTACTATCTTAAAATTGTAATAAAGATGTCAAATTAAAATCTAACTATTTAATAAAAGAGACTTCTTCAACTTAAAAAAAAAAAACCTAAATTTTAAAAATTGATTAAATCATTGATAATTTATTTGAAATTATTGAAATTAAAATCTAACTATTTAAAAAAAATAACCTTTTCAATCAAAAAAAAAAATAGTTATTTAATATAGAATAAATTATTGACATAAACCATTTAAAATTCATTGTATATATGTTGAATAATATTACTATTATTTAATTAAATTTAAAATGTATTCTTTTCAACTTCAAAAAACTAATTATTTAATATTACAACTAAAAATATATAGAATAATATCCAAGTTTAATTTTTTTTATAAAGATGTAAAATTAAAATCTATCTATTTAATGTGAATTTTTCAACTCAAAAAGCCTAATTATTTAATAAAAATCACTTTTACAACCCAAAAATCATTCAATATAAAATAAATCTTTAATATAAAATAATCATTATTTAATTAAAACTTAAAAGTGTTCTTTTCAACCCCAAAAAAAAATTAATTATTATACTAAAATTAAAATATATATATTTTTTTAAAATTATTTAATGTCTTAAAATTCAAATAAACATGACAAATTGAAACTTTAACTGTTTAATAAATAACTTTTTCAATGCAAAAACTAATTAAAACCTACTTAGCATTTTAAAATTAAAATAAAAATATCAAATAAAACCTTAATTAATCTAATTGTTTAATATATAACATAATTGTTCAATATCTTAAAATAAAAATAAAGTGACTGTTTAATATTTTGAATAAAAATAAAGATATTTTAAAATAATTGTTTAATATCCTAAAATAAAAATAAATATGTCAACAAATTGAACCCTGATTTATTATTGAAATGTAATTGTTTGATAAATGTCCTTTTCAATATAAAAACTAATTAAAACTTAACAAATTGAAACCTAGTAATTATTTAATATGTAACATTTTCAACTCAAAAAATTATTAAAAAAAAACTTAATTAAAATTTAAAAAATTTAATATTCTAAAATTAAAATAAACCTTATATTTTAATATTTTGAGATTATAAATATGACAAATTAAAACTTAACCATCTTTAATGTGTAATATTTTCAACCAAAAAAATAATTAAATTTAATTGAAGTGACCTTTTCAATTAAAAAAACATAATTAATAAAAATAACATTTTCAACCATTAACTAAAACCTAACTGTTTAATAAAAGTGATCATTCCAACGCAAAAAAATTATTTAATAAAAGTAACATTTTCAAAATTTCAAAATTTTTAATTATTTAATATGGAATTAATTATTTAATATAAAATAAATCATTGACATAAACTATTTGAAATACTATTATTTAATTAAAACTTGAAATTTAATTGCGGTAATGTGAAAAGGCACACTCAAATACTATTTTTATGACCATAGCAGCAGAAGGTTGCAGACCCTTACTTAAAAAAAAAATTGATGAATATTATGAAAAAACAACACCACCACAGAATAATGTAAGGACCAAAAATTAAAATGATAAAAAAATAAAGTAAGAATAAAAACATGTAAATTATAATAGTAACTAAGCTCTCTTCATAGAGAAGGAACACCTGTTAATAGAAATATAATTAGCCTCTTAGCATGATAGATATGTGCCAAAGGAAGTCTCCCAAGTTGTTTGAAAAGTAAGAATTAAAGTGAAAATGCCAAATCAGTGTTTTTATGTCACAAGTTATTATGAATTTCATTTCAAAATTCATTCGATCACAATTCAGATTTCGTTACAAATATGAATTTACCAATATAAAGCTTATGTTACATCATATTTATTACTCATAGTTCAGATACAATTATTTGTTTGTTTACTAAATGACAATAAATTAATTCACAAAATAACAATGCAGTCATTGCATGAACACAGCTGGTAAGGGACAAACAAAGCAATGCAATCATATGCACTTAATGATTACAGACTGTAACACGATTGAAATATATCAGATCTACACATTTGTGTCGTTTATCAAAGATTCATATCCAGAATGCACATTAAAATACCATTGGGTGCCCTGTTTGGAATGGATTAAGATAAACATAAGCAATCTAACCCTTTTTAAGAATTTAAACTTTGAAAAAAATCTTTCAATAAAGCTCTAAATCTGTAGGAAAAACAGTCTAGTTGGAGGTGTAAAAGGGGCAGCCCTCTATCCCTATCTTACAGTGTCCACATTTTTTTTTTTTTTTTTTGCTTGTGAAAAGGCGCCTTCAAAAGCCCTCCTAAGAGCTCTGCAGGTCGTAGTTTAGTCATACTTGGCAGTTTACAGAATAAACCCCGAGAAAGAAAAAAAGCTTTGCAATCGAAACCCTAATATAACGAAACATACAGATCTAATATAAATAGACAGCCACAAACATGCTCTCCAATCTCTGAATAAATTTCCTTAAAAAAGCTTCACTACCCACAAACACAGCCCCTACATTGTCCATAGAAAAAAAAAAAAATTAAATTAAAAAGTAAACCCTAATAACTCATTCGCTTTTAAATCTATTAACCTCCATGAACACCATGACAACCCATCCACTGACCACAATCCCTTATAAGCCCTAGCCATCCCCTTTACTGAAAAGCACAAACCCTAAAAATCCAATGTTTTCATAAACCAAAAGATATTAAAAATCTGTACACACACAAAGAATACAAAAAAAATCTACCTTCAAAACCGATTGGAATTCATCTGCATAAAAAAGAAACTGAAAACCTAGACCATAGAAACCATTTAACTCCAGTGTTACCGAGAAAAACAGTGACAAAAATAATACCTCATAAACCTAAATAATTAACGTAACTCCAAAGACAAAAGCATAAACTGCATACCTGTAAATAACAGTCTTGAGAAATCGCCGAAGAGGAACAAAACGAAAGCTCTATATAAGCAGAATTTTATTTATAGCCGCTGGATGAGACCACCGCCCTCTTCAACACGTATGCCGACGGCCACACATCGACACATCATCGCTTACATAGCTGTTTTCAACCTACAGAAGGCAGAATGACAGGAACAGCACTAAAAGATTTCCAGACGAATTTTTGGTGCGTTCCTCCCAGTAACAATGCCTCCTGTCGATCAAAGATTTCCCTAGCTCGTAGAAAAAAATAAGGGGTAAAATAAACTCGAACTCACCTTACTTGTACCATGTTCTATCGAAGCAGTTGCCACATCCATTTTTCGATATGCTTATCCTGGTAGAAGATATTGATGGTGCCCATACAAACAACAAAAAAAACGAAAATAAAACAAACAAATAAAACCAGACAGATACCAAAAACGAACATCAGTACAGAATAACACAAAAGAGGGCTTACACAACATACTACACAATACACAAATTGAGCATCCAACAATATACACTCCACAAATCGGTGGCTCTGTACCTTCTTTTATACTTGATTTAGTTTTACCGTTGAAAGATGCGATTTTATGCCTGGATCTTCACGCTGGTTTTTTTTTTCAATTTTTATTCCTACCTCAAAATCTGAGCCTCCATCTGCTGCCTTATTACTTAACATTCACGCCACCGCCACTAAACAATTTAACGGCTCTTTGTTTCTTTAATCTATCCGTTAATTTATCCGCTAATCTGCATTGAAATTTGAGTAAAATTTTCTTAATTTTAAATATTAATTTGGTAAAATATATTATTTTTTTTTTTTTTTTTTTTTTGAAAAGTTCATTTTTACATATTTTTATTAGTTAATAATTAATGACATGATACTTTATTAGGTAAATTTAACTATTATTAAATTGAAGAAAAATAAATGTCATATTTATTAAAAAAATATCTATTGTTTTTAAAATAGTCATATTAGTCCACCTACATCTATTAAATATAACATGGTGAGGTCAAACGTCTACATTGTTTAGCGTTAATCACAATCCTGCTTAAACATTTGGTATTCATGCAATGTATCAGCGTATAAAAATTCTTATGGATCAAGGAATGGACCAAGCAGAGGGGTTGTTTGTGGCACTGAGCTAAATGATATAAGTAGTGGTGGAGTATTACAGAGGCCTAGATCACACCATCTGTGAGTAAGACAATGACCTTCGCAAGGAAGCAATCTGTGACTTATTTCACTACCCTATGACAGATTTCACTGCCCAAAGGAAATAAAATAGAAATGCAATGGTGATTTAGGTCTCCTATAAAACCTGAAATATCCTTTTGTCTTGTATTTTAGAACTCCATGCGTAGCATTAAGATCATCAGTTTTCAATGCATCGGGGAAAAATAACTATAAACTATAAAACACCTCTAAAATTTGTCATTGCGATGTCTAAAGTGCTTTTTTTTTGCATTCAATGGAAAGAAAAAGCCTTAGAGGGTTTAATAGGTTGGTTTCTCATTACCTCAACTTTCATATCGGTGAGAACATCTGCAGTGTTTTTTATTGCTTTGAGTGCAAACTAATAGGTTGCTTTCTTGTTACATCAGCTTTCGTATTGGCGAGAACTTCGATTGAGATTGAAAGTAAATCTAAAGTACCCCATCCCATTTAAAATCTGCCATTGCAACATCTTAAGTGTTTTTTTTTTTTTTTTTGAGTAAAAATAAAATAGATAATCATTTATACAATATATGCTTCAAATGTTAGAGGTAGTTTTTCAAACTATTGTTGGGATCTTATATATGCTTTGGGTAATTCTTTATGTGCAAAGGGAAGAAGTCAATTTTTTTTTAATCAAGAACCTCTCTGATATTATTGTAAAGCTTTCAGCTTCGATCACGATGACATATAAAATCTTGATGTTTCTTTTGTAAACTGTTCTATTTGTAGTAATTTTTAGGGCATTATTTTCAACATTATGCTTTGGATCTTTCTAATTGTTGTTTCAATATTCTTTGGCATTCTTAAATCGCAAGCTCTCTGATAGGAAACATTTGATAGCTTTGGGTTGTGATTATATATGGCCACCTTTTTGAATGTGGAGGAAATTGTAGGATTATATTTTTAATTATCTTTGAATGGGTAAAGTGAAGCTTTTTATTGTGTTGTGATGTGAATACAAAAACAATAAAACATAATTGCTTGTCAAAATAGTATCATGGGAAATAAGTTCAATTATTGAAATTTAACTATTTTTTTCGAAGGTTGGAGATTGAAAAGGTTTTTCTTAAGAGATGGATGAAGTGTTGGATGTTATGTGGTTGAGATTAGTTGAGAATAAAGGTAATTTGGGGTTGTAAAATAAAAATTTCATCTTTTAAGTTATGGGTATTTTTTATTTTAAAATTGAGTTTTGTAAAGTATGGTTTAATATACATCAACAAGATAAAAAGGTTGAGTTTTAATTTTATTATGTAGTAGGTTTTTCATGCTTTGAGTTTGGTGGCATTCGTTGAATTCATGTAAGAGTACAATGACATATTTTAAACGGTTTATGATTCAAGATGATTGAGCTTATTTTGGGTTTCTTTTGTTTTTGATAAAGTAGACTCCAAGTCTTTGGGAGTAGTTTAGGGAAAACATTTTTTAGATGTAGATAACATAAGTCACCTCAAAATTATAAGGATTGTCTCTTACAGAACTAAATTTCCATATAAATATATAAAATATTTTTAAATTAGTAAAATTATAATATTGACCATTTTCCAATTTTCATCGATACCAATTTTTTCCATTTTCAAAATGCTCTTGAAAATGAGGGCTTGTTCTTTGGGTTTTCATTTTATGCCTTTTTTAAGTCTAATTTTATCATTTTTTATGTCAAAATTTTGTAACTTGAAATTTGATTTGAGTTATATTTTTTATTGAGTGGAAGATTTATTATTGTAGAGTTACTAAAGTGTTTGAAATTGGGCATTATTATTGATATATGTTTTTATTTTCATGGTTGATTGTCTTATGGGTCTCATTGAACATGGTCAGTCAAAGGTGTTTGGAGTTATTTTAATGGTTGGTTTCCTTGTTAGTGCATTTAATCATGATTTTTTGTGATCAATTTGTAATTTTTATGGTTATAAATGGTTTTATAACTATGATTCGAAACACCCATAGGATATTTTTGAGGGATGATCTTTTATTTTTTTGGTGTAGGATCATTTGTTGTAGAGCCCTTCTTTTCTTGAATTTATTTCTCCAACCAATCAAATTGATTTATTTCATACTTTTCTAGCAAAGTAGTATACGCTGTGTGTTGGTTACCCATTTTGATTTCTTTGATCTAACTTTTCAGTTTGATACATGATTTGTAGAAAACTTGTGAATCAAGGTTCACATATGGTCTATAGATTATAGTTTTTAGTATTATATAATTTAAATAAAACTTAAAAGTGCCCTTTTCAATACAGAAAGTCTAATTATTTAATATGGAATAAATCATTGACATAAGCCATTGGAAATTGTTGAAATTAAAATCTAACTATTGAATGGAAATGACCTCTTCAACCAAAAAAGACTAGTTATTTAATATAGAATAAATTATTGACATAAACTATTTAAAATTGACTTTATATATGTTGAATATTTTAGCATTATTCAAATTTTATTACTATATTGTCTAATTATGGATCCTTCACATCTATGTTTGGATCTGCATCACTTCCCACCCAACAAAACTTTGAACCCTAGCTCTCCTTCCTCTGCTCAATCTGACCTAATTAGATCCTAGGCCTCAGCCCACACTCACCAATGCCCAAGGTTAGAATCTTAGTGTTAAACAACTCATTGTCCCTCAGATCTATCCTCTCACTCAACATTGGTAGATATCTAACTATTAACCCTAGCATCAACCATCTGCTTTAACCATTGGAGGCACCACAAACACCCCCACCTCCTTGCATCCTGCCTCTTATGAATTGCCCAAATAGTAAAAAATGGGAAAAAACGTAATGGTTCTGCTCTCAATCCTAAGGGTGCTTCCCAACTAGGATCTGTCACTTCCCCTATTATGATTGCACCCTATCCTCTAGTAGATGGGATGTTATGGTAATGGAAGTTGAGGCTAGGCCTGTTAGGTGCAAGCTAAGCTCTTTTGCTGATGTAGTCTCCCATGGGACTAACCCTACAGTGGAGTCCAAACCCCTCATCCTTGCATCTCCAAATCTAGTGGTAGTTTTTGATGAGGAAGAAATGAAGTAGGGGTTCAAACTAAAGGAATGCATCTCAACAAAGGGTCTCTTATGTAGATTCATTGAGTACTTGCCAAAGCTTTTGGATGTCCATGCCTAAATCCTGAAACATTGGCAACCTCTGCTCTCACGTAGTCTTGAAATTTACCCTTGCACAGAAGGTTTTTTAATTGCTACTTTTTGCAATGTTGAGGAAAGGCCAAGATTCTTAACCATTCATAGAGCCTGAATCACCACCCCTTGGTCATCAAAAATTGACCCCCTAACTTCAACCCCCTCAATGAACCTCCACATATCAAACCCATTTAGGTTGTTTGTCTATCCCATCTCCCCCTGTATTTTTGGACTAAAATGATGCGTTGTCATTAGACTGCAAATAGGGCTTAACTACAATATTGACAAAATATTTTATCATGAAATATCTTCTAGATTCTTCTAAAATTTGGATAGTTTACTCATGTGATATAAGTTTAAAAACCCATTAAATCTTGGAGAAAACAAAATTGTAGATTTAAAGGTAAAACCCGATCTTCAGACCCTCATATATGTGATCGGTGACAATATAAAGGATGCTATTGCCTTAGCATAATTGAATAACCTATCCAAATGTTCATCTAGTTTAAAAACATTGCATTATAAACATGAAATCCTTCTCAAAAATCAAATACAGATACCTTAGCACTTTCACGAGCAAGGATTTCATCACCAACCCAAACAAGCAACTTCTCATTGGCTAGAACAGGAAGATTTGGTACAATTAAGGAATCAGGCCATAAAACATGGCATTTGAGCAAGTTGTACAAGGGAAGACATTAATCCAATAGACTATAGAGCTTAAATGAAAATTGCTTTGAATATAATTGTGGAGACTTGAAACCTGTTGACTTGTGAATACTTGGTAGATTTCACAATGCAAACATTCTTCATGTTTAGAGAAACTTGTGCAAATCTGATTGTCAAAACATTATTATTATATCTGCCTTTCTCTACATTCATATACACGGACCTTGGAATTTCATTGCATACTCTTTAAAATGGCTCCTTGGTCTACACCAAACAAACTCAGCTCTAACTAGCTCGGTCCGTGTCTATTCAAATGGTAAATTTTAACCATAGCCCAAAATCCATTATAAAATGGTAGATTTGAATTTGCACATAAACCTTCATAGCCACCATGATGGTAGAAAGGGAATCTGAGACACCTTCCATGTCACTTGTTGCATTGAACTCATTTTCCCTATGGTTGCTGAATCACCATCCCAGCCAAACATCACACGACACAACAACAACAAAGAACACCAACAATCACACAATTATATTCTTTGATATACAAATAGTCTTTTACAAAAGGATACATGCTTCATTAATATTTACTAGAAAATATATATTTGGTGTTTGTCTGCGTATTGCAGACCTCTACTGAGTCCTCCTTTCCCTAACAGAGATCCTCCTTCTTTTCCTCTTCATCCCTCTCATGCATATCTTACTCTTTTATTTTTTTTAAAGAGTCTCCTCCTCTTACGTCATCTAGGATAACAAATAGGAGAGATTTTCTCAACCAACATTCTAATGTGGAAAACATATTTAATAATAAATAGCCTATGGTTGGAGGATTTAAACCACCTCCCTTGATTTACTCCACAAGCTTCCTAACGTGGGATTCTTAACTAACTTTTACCTTTTCCACTCTTTTTACTTTTAACAATTACAATTACTCCTTCTTAGATAACATTTTGTAGGGAAAATATAATAATTGGAATTTGAATTTAAACATGACTAGAGCTTGCATGCCTAGTGAAGACTAATCCCAGCTTAACCATGTTTTGCAGGAAGATGTATGTAGATGCTCCTGCATCATACTCTCCCTCTAGAAACAATTTGAACCTTATTTCAAATGAAATGCTTCCTCCATGCATTAGTCTTCACTATATGCCTAGATCCCAAGGTCTTGTTGTGAATGCCAATGATGATGTTTGTCTTTGA
The DNA here is from genome assembly GCA_037957365.1 of Torreya grandis. NCBI lineage: Eukaryota > Viridiplantae > Streptophyta > Pinopsida > Cupressales > Taxaceae > Torreya > Torreya grandis. The sequence continues at coordinate 644,825 of JARHVA010000308.1, forward strand.
TAGTCTTTGTCTTTCAGCTTCTTGCTTTTCTTCCTTTTCTGGTATGTTCTTCTCCTCATCTTCTTTTTAGCTATTATGTCCCATCTCTATGCTTCATTCTCATACATGTCTTCAAGATCTTCTTGATCTTCTTGGTTCAAAAATTTGTCCATTGAACTATGGACTTCATTCATCTCCACAACTTTAATACTTGCATTCAAAACATCAAAGGCAATGTTAGAAGTAAAAAATTGAGACCATAAAGTCTCTTGGCTACCTCCACTCTTCTGCTCTTTGGCCAAAACTGCCTTTGCCTCTTTAGTGTGCTCTTTTCTTACTTCACTCTCACTAATGGTGTTCTCATCATGGTTTGTGCTTGTATGTAGCTCTCTTGAAGAACTAAAGAGCTCTTCCAACATTCTTATTTCTTCCTTTAGTGAGCTCTCATCTATCTCCCCATTTACTTCATCAAATTTGGGCTTATCACTCACAAGGATTAGTTGTCCTTCACTAGCCGTACTCTTCATCTCATCCTTTCTTGAGTTGTCTTCATGCAAACCAACTTCTTCAATATACTCATCAAATACAATTGCAGTATCCTTACCTTGTGTCTCCTTGCTCTTTTCAATCTCTGCTTGAAGCCATCTTGTTTGTTCTTTATTTTCAATGAGGCATTGCTTTGCTGCATACTTATACCTCTCAAGTGTCCTATCTTCATGGAATGCCTCTTCCATACTCACCATCTCGCCTTCATTCTCTTGGTTGCTTGAATCACCTTCAATCCTCTTCCATTGACTTCTTGGTGTTGTTGCCTCAACACTCACATCTTCTTCACTTTTTGCCTTTTTAGGAACCCACATTTGATTCTTTCTCTTATCAATTGACTTCACAAGCCATTTAGGCATCCTGTAACCATGCTCTTGTGACAATACTAAAAAACCAACTTTGTTTGTCCTTTTATTTTCTTGCACACCTACACTCATATTAGGAATATGAGAAAATCTAATCTTATAAGGTAAACTTGTATGCTTGCTTACTTGTTGCTTTCTTGTGTGCTTCACCATCCACTTGGGCACTATGTATCCATGATTGACTACTTTGTGTGAGGACTTCATCTTCCTCTTGCCTCTTCTAACCTATGTATTAACATCTTCATGCTCACAATAACAATCAAAATTAGGTTTTAACACTTCATTTACCTCTTTGATAGCTTGATCCATGGAGCAATCATTTTTTTCCTTTGTGCTTTGTTGTTCTTTTGCGTCTTCTTGGATTTCAATGGCATCATGGAATCATCTTCATCTTCCATCTCTTCTCTTGCTTGTAGGGTTTCCTCAACACCTTCCTCATGCATTAACCAACGTATCTCTTCTTCTTTATCAACAACAACAAACTTTTTATTTTCTCCTACAGATTCGCTTGTGTACTTGGTGTCTTCTCTTGCACCAATCTCTTCATTCTTCAAGGCCTTTCTTTTGACCTTCACAAGGCTGATCATTCCTGTAATTACCCATGCAAAGACAACATTAGATATAAAAATAAGAGACCACAAGGTCCATATGAGTGTTTTCTTCACCAACACTCTTATCTTTTCAAGTGCTCTTCCTGTCACTTCATCTTTTATTTCTTCTCTTCTCTTGTTCTCCTCAATGAAAACCTTCTTCTCCACCTCTTTCTCTTGTTGCTCACTTGGCAACCTACTCATCCTCTTACCTCTATGGCCTTCTCTCTTCTTGGCAATCTCATTTTGCCTTCTTCTCCTCTTCATTAGGAGATCTATTGGCCACTTCAACCTCTTCCTCATTGGCCATACCCATGCTTTCTTGTCCATCTGCATCGAAGACTCATATCTATCTGCAAAATTAGCTAAATCTCTTTTGAAACTATCAATCTCTTTATCAATTTCAATACTGGTCATACCTTTCTTCTTATGGATTCTTGTTTTCTTCTTGTTACTCTCATGTTCCTTGCTGCTCCGCTCTTTTCTCAGCAATATTTCCATTTTTGAGATCTTCACCCAAGTATTTTTCACCTTGGTCCCTCGATCCCTGTAGGTCCTCACCTAGGTCTTTTGCACCCTAGTCTTTTGGTCCACTTGTCTCACCCAAGCCTTTCTCCTTGACTGGTCTTTTGACACTCCTTGATCTCACCTAGGCCTTTTGCATCCTAGTCTTTTGATCCTACTTAATGGTTTTATTGAGCTTCACACTGAGTCAATGGTCTGCAATATGACACTGCTTTAACTAAATATCAATAATTTCACAAATCCAAGCTTACCTTGCTTTGGATCTTTCTCTTGAGCATTCACTTGCTCCCTTACTTTTGAGATTTCCAAGCTTCTCTTCTCTCTTGTCAAGCCTCAATGGCTTTAAGACTTCCTTTTCACTTATTTGCTTCTCAAACACAATAAACTCAAATCAAATGTCAATGGTTACTCATACCTTTCCTCCATAGGGTCTTCTAGTGCTTTGTCATGTTGATCCTTTTTTCCCAAATCCTATAATAACTACAACATCATTAACAAATGTAACCATCCCAAAGATCTCTTTGGCTCTAATACCAAAAATGATGCACTGTCATCAGACTGCAAACAAGGCTTAACTGCAATATTGACAAAATATTTTCTCATGAAATATCTTCTGGATTCTTCTAAAATTTTGAAAATTTACTCACGTGATATAATGCTAAAAACCCATTAAATCTTGGAGAAAACAAAATAGTATATTTAAAGGTAAAACCTGATCTTCAGACCCTCATATATGTGATCAGTGACAATATAAAGGATGCTATTGCCTTAGCAAAATTGAATAACCTATCCAAATGTTCATCCAATTTAAAAACTTTTCCATTATAAACATGAAATCCTTCTCAAAAATCAAATACAGATACCTTAGCACTTTCACGAGCAAGGAGCTCATCACCAACCCAAACAAGCAACTTCTCATTGGCTGGAATAGGAAGATTTGGTACAATTAAGGAATCAGGCCGTAGAACATGGTGTTTAAGCAAGTTGTACAAGGGAAGACATTACTCCAATAGACTATAGAGCTTAAATGAAAATGGCTTCAAATATAATGGTGGAAACTTGAAACCTGTCGACTTGTGAATACTTGGCAGATTTCACAATGCAAACATTCTTCATGTTTAGAGAAACCTATGCAAATTTGATTGTCAAAACATTATTATTATTATATCTACCTTTCTCTACATTCATATACACAGACCTTGGAATTTCATTGCATACTCTTTAAAATGGCTCATTGGTCTACACCAAACGAACTCGGCTCTAACCAGCTCGGTCCGTGTCTATTCAAATGGTAACTTTTCACCATAGCCCAAAATCCATTATAAAATAGTAGATTTGAATCTGCACATAAACCTTCACAGCTGCCATGATGGTAAAAAGGGAATCTGAGACACCTTCCATGTCACTTTTTGCGTTGAACTCATTTTCCCTATTGTTGCTGAATCACCATCCCAGCCAAACATCACATGGCAGAACAACAACAAAGAACACCAACAATCACACAATTATATTCTTTGATCTACAAATAGTCTTTTACAAAAGGATACACGTTTCATTAATATTTACCAAAAAATATATCTAGTGTTTGTTTGCATATTGCAGACCTCTACTGACTCCTCCTTTCCCTAAAGGAGATCCTCCTTCTTTTCCTCTTCGTCCCTCTCATGCATATCTTACTCTTTTATTTTTTTCAAAGCATCTCCTCCTCTTAGGCCATCTAAGATAACAAATAGGAGAGATTTTCTCAACCAACATTCTAATGTTGAAAACTTATTTAATAATAAATAGCCTATGGTTGGAGGATTTCAACCACCTCCCTCGATTTACTCCACAAGCTTCCTAATGTGGGATTCTTAACTAACTTTTACCTTTTCCACTCTTTTTACTTTTAACAATTACAATTACTCCTCCTTAGATAACATTTTGGAGGGAAAATATAATAATTGGAATTTGAATTTAAACATGACTAGAGCTTGCATGCCTAGTGAAGACTAATCCCAACTTAACCATGTCTTGCAGGAAGATGTATGTAGATGCTCCTGCATTGTGAAACCAGCCTGAAGGATATAGGTAGAACTTTGGGTGAATTTTTGCAAATGCACCTAGATATCGACTGCTTCTCTATCACTATCTTTGCTAAGATTTAGGTAGATAGTGATACCTCTAATAATCACCCTGGCTTGCATCTTGTGTTCAATACGATTAGACAAGTCCATGACCCATGACTAAGAATACTATTCACCATTGGTTTGTGCATTTCGGTTATAAAAATGTTTGTGCCCAAATTTTATAAATCCCAATGATGATAGCTTAGCAATGAGTGAACTAAGTATTATAAATAGGAGGTCTTAGGGTCCATTCCCTAGGATGACCACTCTCTAATGTTGTTGCCACAGTAATCTATGATAGTTAGTTATTCATGAAAAGTATCCATTGTAATAGAATACCAACTCGATGTTCAATACGACAGAGATTGATGTATGGCTTGAAACTTGTGTTCAATGTGATGAAATAAATCCATAGCTAATTCCTCTAAATCCTCATACAAGCCTTAATTATATTTTTTCATAGTGTCATATAGCTATTTGGGTACTACAAAGTTGGCCTAAAAATTATATTACTACATGGAGCAAAGGAAGATTAATGGAGAGCAAAGAAAATTGATTGACTTATCAACCAAATAGATCTAGGGTGAATTTCACATCATAAATTATGTTGAGACAATCAATTTTACCTTTTTTACTTAACTTAATGTTAAATTAGTTGTTGAAATATATCAAAACCACCTATAGTTCAATTGGCAAGTTATTATTTTATTAAAACATTCATTTACAAAAGGTGCAAATGTCAATTCCCTCTATGTAGAAAGTTTAGTGATACCCTCAAACTTAGTAATTCTACTAAATTTAGCATAAAAAATCATTTTTTTAGGGGTAATTTTTTTATTAAAAAGAAAGGGGAAATTCACAATAGAGGTCAACAACAAAAAATTATGATTTTTTATTTTTTTCAAAGCATTGGAAAATTATTGAATTAAATATTATGTTTCATTATTATTTCATTAAAATTACACAATAATCACAAATTTTTAAACCTTCATCATAATTTTCAATCATAGTTATGCCTCTAACTCATGTTTATAGGTAATATCATCATGTTTGAGTTATTACATACAAAACTTAACATAACTACAATAATAACATTTGGGAATTGACCCTTTCAATCATCAAGGAGAAATAACACACATATACTCATAGCCTTCCTTTTATTTACCTATTCATTACAATCAAAAGACATAAATCCTAAAGGTGGAATTTATACATATATAATGAAGTTATGTTCACATATAAGTAATTCTATCTAAGCCAATGCTAATAATTGGATGAACCTTTTTTAGTACTCTCTATGTACTAAGTATCAAACTCTTTTCCATATGTTTATGCCTCTTCATCATACCACTAGGTATATAGAAAGAGTGAGCTTATTCATTGTACTGACAGGTATAAAGGAAGGGAACATATAAAGAAAGGTATGGTATATCACTCTAATAACATACAAAAAGGGAGACTATTATACCTAGAGTGATAAAGAACCAATCTATCACCCACATTCTTGATAATGGTTTCATAATCTCCAAAATTGTTTATGTTGGATTCACAACTACTTAAAAGTGTCAACTATTCTTCCTGAAAGATAAAGGTCAAAACTCAACTACAATTTGAGGAAATTTGGCCTATTATAAATGGATCCTACACTCGACATGAAATAAAAGCTGACAAGCAATGTAAATATGACAAAACCAATTAGAAGGTGAAATTTATCATAATATTCAAGGTATCAAATGAAGCAAAACTAGACATCTGTGAAGCCAAAATTACTAAGTAAACATGGTAAAATATCCAAAGTATATATGAATGCAATAATGAGAGCAAAATTCTACATTTATAAAGTTAACTCCACTCTCTCAAATTAATATCCAATGAAAAATTAGAGCCTTTTATCGAATGTGCCGCAATGCTAAAGGCATCACTTCAATCCTTGGGTGAAATAATATCATATGAATCTCTTGAACCCATTATCTTGAGAGCTCTATCACCCTCATATAGGATATTTATGACCACTTTGACTATCATAGAACAAAAACTAAGTTTTGAAAAACTTATGAATATGTTGTAACAAGAAGAGTATTTTAGTAATCAATAAGAATGAGAAGAACATGTTCTATCTTCTAATCATTAGAAAGAAAAGAAACCATTCAAGTTTTCATCAAAATAGAATACAAGTCAAAATTCACAAGGAGGCAAGTAACATAAACAATGTCTCATTTGTGGTTGTCAGGGGCATGAACTCAAAGATTTTTGGTATAACACCTTCGTGAAAGGTTATTCTAGTTACTAGAAGTCCACTGACCAATAATCATCCCCTATGACATATAATAAACAAAAAGAACAAAAAATGGAACTTTGTAAAAGAAACCCAAAAAACAAGGCAATGTTATTGAATTAAAATAAAATGATGATGATGGAGACTTCCTGTACTCTACTGATGTTGATGGAGAATGTTCTTCACAAACTAACATATGGTAAGTTAAATTAGGTGCAATATGACATATGATAAGATTAAAATATATGTTTTCACATGGAATGACACATCCAAAAAATTCATATTTCATTGGGTGATAATACCTCATACAATGTGTAAAGAATTGGCAACATTGCATTAGCTCTTGGCACACAAACCTAGAGAATAATAGATGTTCTATATGTACTTGGTTTAAATAAAAATTTATTATCAATTATTCAAATCTTGGATCACAATTTGAAGAATGGATTTGACTGTAAAGGTTAAAATAAAACTTGTTTGTTTAGAGATAAATCAATGAACTAAAAAAATATTGCATGAGCATCCAATGTGAACTGCATGTTTCAACTTGATTTCATTTAGAAAAATAATCAGGCACACATGGTAAAGGATGTAAACTCAACATAATTATGGCACAAAATAGTTGGTTGCATCAATTTTTAATATCTTAACACACTCCACTATTACAACATGGCAAGAGGATCGACACCTCTAAAAAAGGGTACAGATAAATGTCATGATTGCTTAGTAGACAAGAAACATAGAGCTCCATTTCATAAAAATACCTATAGATCTAATTGTAAAATTGATCTGGTTCACACCATTTATGTAGACCAATGAAACCAAGCCATATTGGGTTTAGGTACTTCATGCTCTTTGTTGATGACTTTTCTAGAAAAATGTGGGTCTAATGTGTGAAAACAAAGAGTTAAGCCTTTGAAACTTTCAATAAATTCAAATTAGATGTTGAAATAGAATCTGGTCAAAAAATAAAAACCCTCTACTTAGGTCATGGGGGGAATGCACCAATAACAAATTCAAATCATTTTTGTCATAAAACAACATTCGTCATCAAATGGCACCTCCACATATACCACAACAAAATGTAGTTACTAAATGAGGAATCATATTATCATGGAAATGGTGTGATGTATGCTACATGATTTAGGTTTTATAGAGTCATTTTGGGTAGAAATAGTTAAAATCATAGTCTATCTTCTTAACAAAGTTCCCACTATAACTCTTGATGGGGTATCACCATAGGAAGAATGGCCAGGTAAAAATCCATCAAGATCACATCTTCAAGTTTTTGGATGCCAAGAAAGTATGCACAATCCTAAATAAAAATGAGTTAAACTTGATCTGAAAGACAAAAAGCATGTGTTATTAGGGTAAAGTGAAGAATCACTTGCCTATAGACTCATGAATCCAAAAACTAGACAAGTCTACATTAACAGGGATGTTGAGTTCTTTGAGAAGACAAAAGTAGAAGCTCTTTCTACAGGGTCACCTAATAAACCAATCAGTCCCATATAAAATGCATATGATGGAAATCCACTAGTAAATGATAATGATGATGGGAGTAATGGTGAAGCTTCACCACCGACAAGAACTACTCAACATATGCCTAAATGGTATATAAGTACACTAAGCTATGCTAAACTAGATGGTATTATTGATACATCTACCACTAGACTAAGGACTTGTATTATGGCTTGATGAGAGGTCAATTTGGACTTAATGAGTACATTTTTTGAATCTATCAAGACATCTATAGTTTGGGAAACCCTAGAGCTGAATCCTTGGAAATATGCCATGGATGTAAAATATAATTCACTGATGAAGAATAAAGCATGGCAAATTGTATACCTTCCGCTAGGGAAGAAGCTAATTAGATGAAAATGGATCTTCAAGACAAAGTAAAAATCAAATGGTAGTCTCAATAATCGCAAGGCGAGGTTGGTTGTAAATGGATATGCTTAGAGATAAGGGATTAACTATGAGGAAACATTTGCTCCCACAACTAAGATCAAAACAATCAAGATGATTTTTTCTCTAGCTACGCAGTTTGGTTGGAAAGTCCATCAATGGATGTCAAAAGTGCCTTTCTTAATGGATACTTATAAGAATAAGTATACATGACTCAACCAAAAGGTTTTATCATTTTAGGAACATAAGATAAAGTTTGTAGACTTGTAATATCATTTTATGATCTAAAACAAGCTCCTAGGGTATGCTATATCAAAATTGATGAACATATCTTGAGACATGGATTCAAAAGGAGTCCATACAATCCTAATTTATAACTTAAACAATGAGGGGGGAGATAATAACTATAATTATATAAGTCAATGATATAATCATCACTTGAAGTTTAATGAAGATGATTGAGTCAACGAAAAAAGATCTAAATTGATCATTTGACATGATAGATCTTGAGCTTCTGCATTATTGTATTGATTTAAAAGTTTGGTAGAGAGAAAATCATAATTTTTTTTAATCTCAACTCAAATATTCTAGGAAAACACTCAATAAATTTCACATGATGGATAACAAACCAATTACCACACCTATAGAGATAAAACTTCAACTGTATCGAGTGAATCCATCACCACAAGTAAATGCAAATCTATATTGGTAGTTGATAGGGAGTATCATTTACCTTATACTATGCCACACATCACCTATGTTATTAGTTATCTCTCAAGGTTCATGTAAGATCCCAATGTCAGTCATTAGAAAGCAACAAGAAATATTTTGAGGTACATAAGAGGAACTATTGATTTTGGCCTAGAATACAAGAAGAATAACAACTTCTTGATAGGATACTTAGATTTAGATCATGAAAGGAACATTGATGATAAGAAATATAATTTAATATTTGTATTATTTTTTGGATATCGATCAATATCATGAGGGAGTAAGAAACAAACTTGTGTTTCAAGATCTTCTACAAAATCAGAATATCACATTGTAGGAGGAGATGTCTGTGAAGTGATTTAGCTCAAATATATAATTGAATGATTTGGGATATTAAATAATAAACCAATAATTATTCATGTAGATAATGAAGGAGTAGTGAAGCTTATTTTCAATCCAATATTCCATGAATGCACCAAACACATAGAGGTGTAAGTACATTTCATTCACAAACATGTTCATACCAATAACATCCAACTCCAATATTGCCCAACAGATCAATAATGTGCAAATGTTTCACTAAATCTCTTGTGTAAGAAAAAATTAGGTCATTTAGAGAATATCTCTCTTATTCACTTGAGATAATGTTGAATTGGGGGGGGGGGGGGGGGGGCGCGGTGGCGGATATTAGGTTTATCCTATAGGGTGATTATTTTGCCATTTAAAAATAAATGTGATTGAGTAATATTTTATTACTCATGGTAGTTAGGATATTTAAATAATATTATTTAAACTTTCTATAGTTTGTTTATATCTCCTGTATAATATTAGGTAGTTTGCATAGCTTTTAGATTGGGATAAGATAATGCTTATCGTATTATATAGGGAATATTTTTAGCATTGATATTTGTATAAATTCATAATCTTTGTAATTATTTCATTGATGGAATGAATATCACTATTATTCCTCCTTAATATTACTTATGTAATTTGTGTTTTGAAACATTAAGCTACACTATCCTACTAAAGAGAAAGTGTACATGAAGGCCTGCAAATCATTGAAGACCCTTTCATAGATCAATTATAATACCTTAATTTTTACTTGTATTGTGTGATTAATAACTAATTCACATATTCTATATTTATTCTTATTTTTCATCACTTCCTTTTCTTGTATTAAAATTTATTGCATACATTATGGGTGAATGACACGATATCATCCCCTTTTATTATGATCGAGTTGAATGGATGGATAAAAAAATGTAAAAATTAATGGAATATGATTATATGGATGATTTCAATCTTGATATCATGGATACATATAAACAATTTAAATCTAAAGAATATGATTGTGATTTTGTCCAATGGGAGAAAGATGCAACTTTTTCATCATCTCTATATTCCTTTTTGGCACATACCTTAGGCACTCTTTTGGATATCTCTTTTGATTCTTCTTTGCCCACACTAAAATATTCCTCCTTGTTTTCTCCTATATAACTCTCTTTAGTTATATATATTGATTCTTCTATGGAATCTTCTTCAATTTCACATATTAAGTCCTCCTTGGTTTTTTTATATAACCCTATTTGGTTACATATAGTGATTATTCTTCACCTTCACTCCTATCTTTCTTTGGATTATTCTTTGATTACAACTATTTATGCCTCATTGTGTTCCCCCATAGATCCCTCTTTAATTATCGCTTCAGAACTTTCCTCTCATACACCTCTTTTTGATGGTGTTTCTATTCAAATGAGTATACCTAGGGCTTGTGCTTGGGAATCCCTTCAAGTTAAAATTATCACTATGAAAATGAGTTACAAAATCAAAACTGACATATTGTGTCAAATATCATATATCTTTAAAATAACAAAAAAATTATAAAGAATCCATTATATGATAGTGTTAATCATGTATCTACATCCTTATCTAACTATCATGTGTCACATATGCAACATTAATTTATAATTAATTTTTTGAAAAAAATAAGAAAATATTAATAAGAGTCCATGCAAGATTCTAAGAGAAATTATTGATCTTCAATTATTCATAGAGGAAGGTGATGATGTGGTCCTATAGAAATAATTGATGTATAACAAGAAGCTTCTGAAAACTAGTAATATATCACTTGGTCATTTAATTAAAATTTCTCATGAATCTTGTTCAATTAACCCTTTTGTGTAATGGTTCAAAATTGGTATTTGGGCAACCTTAATTGGTTATGGAATGTTTTTAATGTTGTTTAAAATTTTATCCCTTAATGTTGGTTAATTGAAAAATGTTATCTAGGTAGAAGGTAATTGACGTTGCTTAGAATATGCCTAGAATATGACATTACAAGAAGTAGAGAGGCAGAATATCTAATAAAGTAAATCAAAATTCATGGACTACTCATGATTTCTCACATCAGATTGAGATAAAATCTAAAAATACCACACCTACATCAATTTTATTTTTTATACATATTATTTTTAAAGATTTTGTCACTTTATCTTCCCATAACAGTCCTTGAAATATATTCTAACCTAATTTTTTTATAGATAAATAATTTGCCTCATAAAACCCACTTCTAATATTTTCTTGAGTGTATGAGTAATAAAAGTGAGAAATGAAAAAAATTCTATGCGTTTGAACACTTTCAAACTTGAGTAATCTTGGGTCAATATCCAACTAATGTCATGATGTAGTTTTAGTAGCCTTCTCTTAAGAAGAATATTTGGAGTGAAATAATTTTGACAAACATTATTATTCAAATGTCTCAGATTTGGGAGTTTCTTCAAGAAGGCCTTTGGGTGAGATATTGATGGTCGAGACCATCAGTTTATAAAAAATGATTATGGGAAAGTCATCATGCTTAGTCAACATGGATTAATGATTATTGATAAAAATATATGATTTATAACTTAAATTTAGTTGGTTGATTTAATTTTTGTGGCTTAGACTTTAATTTTATTTTATGATCACAAAGAGTTCATGATGATGACACAAAATGATATCACACAACAAAGTATATGTTATAAATCATACAAGTACATGATATCGATCTTGGTATTATGACTATTGTGGTTATTTGTGGCAATATATATCCCCTTTTAAACTATGAAGACTTTTTAGAGAAGTTAATGACTTAATGTAAGTAACATTAAGATTATACCAATGTGTGAATATTTGAGGCCATATAGATATACATTTTATTATCAACACCATAAATTAACATACTACATTAACAAATATGATTTATAATAGTATATAATTATTACAAAAAATTGAATATATTTATCTTCTTTATGGATTGTTTCTAGTAAGTGGTTAATTAATTTCTCATCATGGTAATTTATTTGGATTATAAACAATCATTTTATGAGATAAAACTATAAAGATGAGATATAATAATACATATACATATAATATCAAGCATGATAGTTAAAAAAGGATATAAAATAAAGTGATCAAAAACTAGTGTTAATTCCTAGCTCATAAGTACTATATGTTGTCTAATAAAATATATTATTCACAAAATAATGTAGGCCCATAAAGTTACTTTATTTTACTCAAATTTTTCATATGTCACATATACATTGGAGCCATTCTAGGTCAAGGAATAAATTTAGTTTTGTAGGCACATATGAGTTATAGCATGTAGATCAAAGCAAAGAAATAAAATATTATAGGTAGGAAATTCAATCATAAATCCATTTTAGATTTGTATATCACATGACCATAAGAAACATTCTTACAAAACCTGACTAGAAGTGAAGAATCCTTGACACCTAACTAAAAATGGTAATGCTTTTGAGGATCAAATCCAAACTCATACGAGATTGTTGGCATTGCTAGATGTGCATTTTAATGTTCAATTTTAATGACAATTTCGTACTAAAAATTTACTCAAGATATCCCTTTAAACCCTATGTTTGTGAACATAAATAACTTGAAAACATTAATTTTGGAAATATGAATTAAGAATTTTGTGTTGTATTTATTATACTTAAAAATTTATTAAATGATTAGTTAAATATTAACTCATTTTAATACAAATGTTATTTTATTAAAACCAAGTTATGGCTTAGAACTATTGCACTTAAAATACATTCATCATAATTCTTTTGTATTATTGTTATGATGTTTGTTTTTAATAATAATAATAATAATAATAATAATAATAATAATAATAATAATAATAATAATAATAATAATAATAATAATAATAATAATAATAATAATAATAATAAACTTTTATTTACTTTAAAAACTTTCTTCAAAAAAATTAAAATAAAATAAAATATTGAATTTATGAATTGTAAAAATGTTTACAAAACTAAATTAATGATATTTAAAACTAAGGGGATAATACTTAGAATTGACTTCCATTGTTGTGTAAATTCTAAACATATTATTAAAAAGATAATCATTGGTAGTTTGAAATATTTATATATATTATAAAATTCTTATCAAAACAAAGAGTTTTGTGTTTGGGATAAGAAAGATATTCCATATAACTCTATTAGTGTTGGTAGTAATTGTCTATAGTTTAAAGATATAATTAAGTACATGAAATATAAACACAACCTACTCAGTTTATATTTATGTATTATACACTTAAAGACAATATAATGTATATTTAAATAAGGGTTACGTGGAAGCTAGTTTTTACCTTTGTGTTAAATAGTATATTATAGTTAGTTTTTGTGTTGTTGAAATGAAAATAATAAGATGAAATAGGTAAAAGTAATTTTTTTAATTGTTAATGTGACAAAATCCCATCTTTGAAATAATTTTATGAGATGAAACTAGAGATAAACATTGATATAAATGATAAATAAAAATAAAAATTGAAATCATAAATAAAAAATGATATTTAACTAATATAGCCTATTAATATATAATTTTAAAACAACCAAATATAATATGCGATTGATGGTGGCATTGGTTATTGGTTTTGAAGATGCTATGCAAGTCACAAGGAATCAAAAATTCAAGAAAACATATTTTATCCTATATAGTGATTTTTGTTTGACCAAACACAACTAGTAGATTAGTTCACTTTAGAAAGCGTGCTCTCATTTGTGCCACAATAGGAGCTTTGAGATAGGTAACATATATACACCAAAACAAATAGTTTTTAATAAAAATAAAATTACAAAATATAAAACATGGTTTTATTTATTTATTTATTTTATATATATATATATATCAAATATAGAACAATATAATTACAAAGTGATGGGAATATTTGGTAATAGAAATAAAACATAGTATAAGTTTGAGATGTGAGTCCTTGATTAGTAAAATATATAACTAGACATGCTTTCCAAAAGAAAAATGTACTGAAGTTAAAACCAAATTCACAAAATCCATTTAGATTTGTAACAAAAATAAAACATAGCATATATATGAGATGGAAGTTCTCTATAGGCAATACTGTTAGTAGTTATTTGTCTTATCTATGTAGGAAAGGGAGGTATTTATTACTAAATATATTAGATGAGAGTCATCCATCGACACGAAAATTTTTCCTGAACAATGAGATAAAATGAGTAGAAATTAGAACAATTCCATATCCTTTATGTCAATGATTTATTCCATATTAAATAATTTAAATTGTTGGGTTGGAAAACATTATTTTTATTAAATAATTAAATTTTAATTTGACATTTTTATTACAATTTTAAAATAGTGATTTTTTTAATTTGAAAAAAATTAAATAATTGAATAAGATATCAAATTAAAATCCTTTTCAACCCTAAAAAAATAGTTATTTTATATATAGCAAATCATTGACATAAACCATTTTAAATTGATTGTATATGTATTTAACAATATATTGTTAAATACATATACAATCAATTTAAAATGGTTTATGTCAATGATTTGTTATATATAAAATAACTATTTTTTTAGGGTTGAAAAGGATTTTAATTTGATATCTTTATTATAATATTAAGATAGTAAATAGTTTTTTAGGTTGTAAAAGGATTGGTGGAGTGGTATGGTTGTGTTTAGCAGGGCGTTTATAAGTTGGATGTGGTTGTTTACTCAATGATTTCAATGTAACTGATTATATCTCCTATCAAAAACTGAGTACCGATCTAAAAAATAATTTATATCAATTTATTCTATATTAAATAATTAATTTTTTATATTAAATAACTAATTTTTATGGGTTGAAAAGGTCATTTTTATTAAATAGTTAGAATTTAATTTCAACAATTTCA
Organism: Torreya grandis; assembly: GCA_037957365.1. NCBI lineage: Eukaryota > Viridiplantae > Streptophyta > Pinopsida > Cupressales > Taxaceae > Torreya > Torreya grandis. The sequence goes on from JARHVA010000308.1 coordinate 660,047, forward strand.
AATGGCTTATGGCTTATGTTTTTCTTTGGTTAAAAATAATTAGTTTTATTTTGTTATTATTTGTTGAAATGGTCACTTTTTGTAATAGTTAGATTTTAATTTGATATCTTTATAACAATTTTAAGATAATAAATAGTTTTTTAAGATAATAATAATAATAATAATAATAATAATAATAATAATAATAATAATAATAATAATAATAATATCATGTCAATGAATTATTCTATATTAAATAACTAGTTTTATTTGTGTTGAAGAAGTCATTTTTTAATTCAATAACAATAACAATAACAACAATAATAATAAATGGTTCATGTCAATGAATTATTCTATATTAAATAACTAGTTTTTATTTGTGTTGAAGAAGTCATTTTATAATTATAATAATAATAATAATAATAATAATAATAATAATAATAATAATAATAATAATAATAATAATAATAATAATAATAATAATAATAATAATAATAATTTCATGTCAATGAATTATTCTATATTAAATAACTAGTTTTTATTTGTGTTGAAGAAGTCATTTTTTAATTTAATAACAATAACAATAACAATAATAAATGGTTCATGTCAATGAATTATTCTATATTAAATAACTACTTTTTATTTGTGTTGAAGAAGTCATTTAATAATAATAATAATAATAATAATAATAATAATAATAATAATAATAATAATAATAATAATAATAATAATAATAATAATAATAATAATAATAATAACAACAACACTTATGCAATAAATTTTAAATGGTTCATGTCAATGAATTATTCTATATTAAATAACTAGTTTTTATTTGTGTTGAAGAGGTCATTTTATATTAAATAGTTAAATTTTAATTTCAACTTAATTCAATGATTTATTTTTTATTATTATTTTTTTTTTTATTTGACATTTTTTTATTAAATAATTAGATTTTAATTTCAACAATTTTAAATGGGTTATGTCACTGATTTATTCCATATTAAAAATTAAGTTTTTTTTGGGTCGAAAAAGTTAAATTTATTAAATAATTAGATTTTGATTTGACATCTTTATTAAAATTTTAAGATAGTAAATAGTTTTTTGGCTTGAAATGGTCAACTAATTAAATAATAGTAATATTATTTAACATATATAAAATCAATTTCAAATTTTAAAATAGTAAATAGTTTTTTGGATTGAAAAGGTCAATTAATTAAATAATAATAATATTTTTTATTTGATAGGTGAATTAATGGGTTTTGAAAGGTCTACAACCTTGTACATGGAGCGAAAGATGAAAATAATAAAGCTATTATGAGATGCTTCTAACAGTGGCAATGGAGTGGGTGGTTAAAAAATTCACCAATAGTTAATCAAAACTCAAACATACTTCTCAAGAAACGTCCATGAAGCTTCTGCCAAACAACTCAAGGAGAGCTTAATCCCATTACCATTAGACTTATGAGTTTTTGTACAAGGTCCCCTTGAGCGAAAATACATATTAGAGGGATGAGACACTAGTTTTCTTCCTTTTTCTATTTAACTTCCATCCACCCTTTCTTGTTTTCAATTGATTGGGCTACACAAGAGATTACAGTTAGAATATGGGGCTACGATTTGTCTTCAGTAGTTATTCCTTTGGGAGATTTAACCCATTATGTAGCACGCTTAGACATTTCAACCTAAGTGGATGCTAGAATAGACGAAGAGTCTGGCATGGGTGAAGCCTTCCTTGGAGAGATTAGATCTTTCAACAATTCTTGTTCAAAGTGAGGACTATCCTAGTCCTTATTTTTAGTAAGGGTAGAAGTGTGTTCTACAAACGATTTAGATTTATCAACTTTGGAAGGACCCAATTCTTCATCCACAACAAAAATCATATGTTTTTTTGAAATGAAGTCTTTCCACCATGAAGAATTTTTCCTTTTTCTAAGGAGGCTATAATTTTTTGTCATGTTTCCAATGTAGAAGTAGCTATGGTAATGAAACAAAAAAAATTCATAGTCATGGTGTTGGGATTAGGAGCATTCATTGACTTGCAAGATGATTTTATCAAGGAAATTATTATTGATATCAATGCTTACCAAAATATTAGAAAAGGTAGTGAGGGAGAAGTGGTTGGTATTTGGGTTCATTTGCATAAATTCACCCAAATTTATACCTATAACCTTTAGGTTGGATTCATTCCATAAATGTAGGGGGAGATGGGGTAAAAGAACCCAAATGGATTTGATATGTAGAGATTCATTAAGGAGTTGAAGCTAGGGGACCAATTTTTGAGGACTAAGCGCTGGTGATTCAGGGTCCATGAATGGTTAAGAATCTTGGATTTGTCCAAAGTATTGAGAACAATAAAAGTTATGTAAGACTTAACTAATATTTAAGTGATGTGACTAAGCACAGTAAAAGTTATGCAACAAAAAAGTTGGCCTTCCACGTAGTTCAAAGTATAATTGGCTATGTGGTAGAAGAATC
>JARHVA010000308.1:675000-710000 GCA_037957365.1 Torreya grandis
AGGATCTCCATGTTTGGATCTTGAAACATTGGCAACCTCTCCTTTTAGATAGTCTTGAAATTTACCCTTGGACAATTTTTTTTATTGTTTCTTTTATCAATACTTTGGACAAGGACAAAATTCTTAACCATTCACAGAGCCTGAGTCACCACCCCTTGGTCCTAAAAAAATGGTCCCCTAGCTTCAACCCCTTAATGAACCTCTACATATCAAACCCATTTTGGTTTGTCTACCCCATCTCCCCTTGTATTTTTGGATTGAATCCAACCTCAAGGTTATAGGTAGAAATTTGGGTGAATTTATGCAAATGAACCCAAATACCAACCACTTCTCCCTTACTACCTTGCTAATATTTTGGTAAGAATTGATACCGATAGGAATCTCCTTGATAAAATCATCTTGCAATTCAATCAATGCTCCTAATCGCAACCCCATGAATATGAAGGTTTTTTGTTTTATTTCCATAGCTACTTCTACACTGGACACTTGACCAAAAAATATAGCCTCAGAAAAAAGAAATATTCTTCATGGTGGAAAGACTTCATTTCAAAAACAACATATAGTTTTGGCTGTGGATGAAGAATTGGGTCCTTCCAAAGTTGAGAAATCTGACTCTTTTGTAGAACACACTTATACCCTTACTGAACAAGAACTGTTAAAAGATCTAATCTCTCCAAGGAAGGCTTCACCCATGCCAGACTCTTCCTCTATTCTAGCATCTACTTAGGTTGAAATTTTTAAGCGTGCTACATACTGGGCTAAATCTACCAAAGGAACAACTACTAAAGATAAATCCTAGCCCCATATTCCAACTGTGATCTCTTCTACAGCCCAAACAATTGAAAACAAGGAAGGGTGGATAGAAGTTAATTAGAAAAATGAAGAAATCCAATGTCTCAACCCTCCAATATGTCTTTTCACTCAGGGGGACCTTTTACAAAAACTTAGAAGTCCAATGGTAATGGTGTTAAGTTCCCCTTGAGTTGTTTGGTAGGTGCTTTGTGGAAGTTTCATGAGAAGTATGTTTGAGTTTTGATTAAATGTTGGCAAAATTTTTAACTGCCCACTCCATTGCCACTTCTAGAAGCATCTCATAAGAAATTTATTGCTTTCATCTTTCACTCCATGTACAAGGTTGCATACGTTTCAAAACCCATTATTTCACCTATCAAATAAAGAATATTATTTTTATTTAATTAATTGACCTTTTCAACCCAAAAAACTATTTACTATTTTAAAATTTGAAATTGATTTTATATATGTTAAATAATAATAATATTATTTAATTAGTTGACCATTTCAACACAAAAAACTATTCACTATTTTAAAATTTTAATAAAAATGTCAAATTAAAATCTAACTATTTAATAAATTTAACCTTTTTAACCTTAAAAAAAGTTATTTTTTAATATGGAATAAATCATTGGCATAACCCATTTAAAATTGTTGAAATTAAATTTCTAATTATTTAATAAAAAATATGTCAAATTAAAACTTATTTTTTAATATAAAATAAGTCATTTAAATAAGTTGAAATTAAAATTTAACTATTTAATAAAAAATTACCTCTTCAACACAAATAAAAACTAGTTATTTAATATAAAATAAGTCATTTACATGAACCATTCAAAATTTATTGTATAAATGTTAAATATTATTATTATTATTTAATTAATTGATCTTTAAAATCTTTAAAAAAGGTGACCTTTTCAACAAATAATAACAAAAGAAAACTAATTATTTTTAACCAAACAAAAACATAATCCATAATCCATTTGAAATTGTTGAAATTAAAATCTAACTATTTAATAAAAATGATCTTTTCAACCCATAAAAATTAGTTATTTAATATAAAAAAATATTAATTATTTAATATAGAATAAATTGATATAAATTATTTTTTTAGATCAGTGTTTAGCTTTGACCGAGATATAATTGGTTACATTGAAATCATTGACTATAATCACATCCAATATATAAACACCCTCCAAGATTTAAACTTGGATAGGGCTAGACACAACCATACCACTCCACCAATCCTTCTACATCTCATTGATTTTTGTCTAAAAAACTAATTATTTAATATAAAACAAATCATTGACACAAACCATTTGAAATTGATTGTATATATTTAAATAATATTACTAATATTTAATTAATTGATTTTTACAACCCAAAAAAGCTATTTACTATCTTAAAATTATAATAAAGCTATCAAATGAAAATCCTTTTCAACCTTAAAAAAATAGTTATTTTATATATAATAAATCATAGACATAAACCATTTTAAAATGATTGTATATGTATTTAATAATAATATTAGGCTTCTTCAATTATTTATTTTTTTCAACTTAAAAAAAATACTATTTTAAAATTGCAATAAAAATGTCAAATTAAAATTTAATTATTTAATAAAAATAATGTTGTCCAACCCAACAATTTAAATTCTTTAATATGGGATAAATCATTGACAAACGATATGGAATTGTTCAAATTAAATCAAATCATTGACATAAAATGATTGTATATTTATTAAATAATAAAATGATTATTTAATAAAAATTTAAAAAGTTCTTTACAATTTTAAAAATATAATTGTTTAATATTTAAAAATTAAAAAAAAAATTAAGTAATTTTAAAATTATAATAATTTTTTTAAATTAAAATCTATTTATTTAATAAAATTGAAAATTTTATCTCAAAAAATTTAATTATTTAATATAGAATAAATTATTAACATAAAATCATTTAAAATTCATGAAATTAAAATCTAACTATTTAATAAAAATTTAACTAAAAACTTAATTATATAGAATAAATTATTGAAAATCTATAAATCCTAATTAATAAGAACAATTTTTTCAACTCAAAAAATCTAATTATTTACTATGGAATAAATCATTGATATAAATTATTTGAAATTGGTAAAATTAAAATTTAACTATTTAATAAGAATGATTTTTTCATCCCATTAAAAAACTAATTATTCAATATAAAAAATAAATCATTGACATAAAATATTACTATTATTTACTAAGAATGATTTTTTCACCCCCTAAAAAAAGTAATTATTTAAAATAAAAAATAAATCATTGACATAAAATATTACTATTATTTAATTAAAATTTAAAGTTTTTTTTAAAGTTTGGTAAACTTTTTAACGTGTCTGGCGGCGCTAGTTAAACACACCTAATACTGATACCACAGGGCAGGGGGAGACTAGAACTTGAGACCAGTAGAGCTGCAATGGAAATACTTGGCCAACCAGGCTAGGGCCCCCGCCCTACTTTTAAAGTGTCTTTTTAACCCAAAAATATTAATTATTTAATAATTTAAAAATAAAATAAAATAAAAAGTTAATTACTAAATATCTTAAAATTGTAATAAACATATCAAACTAAAACATAAGTAATTAATAAATGACCTTTTTAATCCAAAAATTAAATAAAATATAATTATTTAATATCTTAATATCACAAGTCAACTTTGTGATCCATTATGGATACTAGATTATAGCTTATTTTAGCATGTTTTCGATATCACTTTGACTGATGATGGTTGGCTCTAGTTTTGCTTTTAGATGGTTCTGATGTAGGTATTTTGGATAGCCAATGTGATATGTTAGGGCACAGTTGATGCTCACATTAGATTCAATATACCCTGATATGTATATTATCTACATCTGATTCATTTTATCCTTGTGTGTGTGTGTGTGTGTGTGTGTGTGTGTGTGTGTGTGTGTGTGTGTGTGTGTTTCTTTACCTTAGTACATTATTATATGATGTTGTTTTAGCATGTCTCATTGATGTGGTTTGACATTGATCATTTTTACGGTTGTTAATTGTGCTTCACATGGCATGCATGAGTTCATGGTTATCAGGACTAACTCTTGCCCTTGTTAGCTATAGTTGATTATACTTGATTTGTCATTTCATGTCTAATGATTCATGTTGAGTTATTCTTATTATATTAAAAATATTTAGATATTGTTGATGTATTATTTGGTAGATGCAAGTACCATGCCATGAGCTAGGCTCAGTGTTGGGTTTGGATATGTCAAGTATATCACAAGTAATTGAGTAGTCAAAATGTCATTTCAACAGCTATAGTGTGTACTATATAACACTAATCCACTGTCATTATATGTTTTTGTGTTATTATTTTTTATCATTACTAGTCTCATCTTATTTTGAGCATGTGTGTTTTGTTCTATTTTCTTGTTTGAGATTATCAAGTTTTGGCATAGTCATTCCTCATACCTATCATTATGTGTTTGAGGTTGTTTTCACACTTTGGTTACCCTACCTGAGTTTCCTGAACACATGGTGGTTAAGCCATAAGGAAGTGGCTTATCTTATTAGCCTATTATACTAGGTTCTATAATTTGATCCTTTTTTAGTGACATTATTGTTTTGTAGCCTATCTTTTACCCTAGTTAGGGTTGGGTTCATATAAGACTCATGTGGGTCTCTCAACCTTGTAAAATCATCCTAAGCAACCTTCTTTATGGATGACTGACTGTCAAAAGTTTGATTGACTTATGGGGTTAACAATTATTATTAATTATTGATTTTCATAGTAAGGTTAGTTTTATAATTGTTGATGATCGATTTATGCCTCGATATTATTTATTTTAATGATTTGTGTTATTATTATTATTATGATTTGATGATTTTTGACCCTATTTATTATAATAATATTGACTTAAGGATTTCGTTAATTTTATTATTTAATGACCTTTTCATTATTATTACTTTTAGAGAGTTTTTGTATTTTAGTTAACTTATATTATTTTACCATTTAAGTTGATTTGTGTATTACCATCTTTTTAATAGCTTGCTAATTTTGTAATTTTATTTATTAATGATTTTGTAGTTATTATTTAATAATTGTTATTTAATTACTGTATGGTTTTTACTAATTACTTATATTAAGATTTTATTCATATATTTAATATATTATTTTATTTTAATATATATATTATTTAATCTCCTCCCTTGATTTGAAATGGAAGCAAGATATATATATATATATATATATATATATATATATATATATGCGTTTAAAATTTGTTTTAAATGCCTTGGGGCATATGCCAAGGGCATTGACTAGGATTGAGACTCTACCTTGGTTTGGCATGTGAAAAAAAAGAGGAGGGAGGGTATCATATGGAAGGAGGAAAGTATGACACGTAAGGCCTAGGGAGGGGAGAAGCATCAGTTAATGTGAGAGGAGGATGGTGATGGATGGTGTATAGAAAAAATGGCATTGGGAAAAAAAAGGAGGCAGAGAGTTTCTTTCATGGCTACAAAATGGATAGGGTCATCTTGTTTCGGTAATTTATTATATTTTTACTCATTTTTGTTATGCTTGGGTGTCGACCAGTTAAGGGAGAGAAGGGGTGTGTGGCATGATTTGGTTGGGGGAATATGGGTAGGGAAAGAAAAGGATAAGCATGGAATGAGGTAAGAAGGAGGAATGCATAGGATCTAGAGCATGGTGCTGATAGGGGAGAACTAGTGTAATGACAATAGGAAGAAAAGAAGGGACGTACGGAGGATGATGAAATCCTTATATGAGTCAATCACCCTACTAAATGTATTATGGCCTTGAGTATAAACCTAACTATACTATCATTCCACCATTTTTTTATTAGTAAGTTATCATTGACCATAACTTTACTGTCATATGGAATCAAAATATTTGAGGTTAAGACCAATACACAACTTGCCATTACCTATTTTAACAAAAAATGTATAGTAAAGAAATTAATTATGGTTATTGTCTTCTAACATTTTATTCTAGTTAAACCACCCCGATGAATACATCATTATTCATAAGACTATGAATTATATTTAATGTGTATATACCATGCTTTCTCTATTAAACCTAAGATGCATTTCATTAGTTTTTATAGCTGACGCTGATTACTTCTTTCATTTTAAATTTCTATTTGATTTAAAAACCAATTTGGGGATTAGAGAAAATCCAAAGGCAAATGGTTGCCAAATGCAATATATATATATATATATATATATATATATATATGCTCGATTCTTAAAAAAAATTATTCATATACATTTCATAAATTAACCAAGTATTAGGGGATTCATCAAATCGTATAAGACTACATTATATGTTGGTATATGTGTTCTTCTAGAATTCCCCCTTTCACTGGTTGTATGTAAATAGAAAATAACTCATCCTAGATACTTAGATATGTTAGAATGAGGAGGAATCTAGATTTATTTAATGTTGTTAAATATTAGAGTTTGTTAGATTGTGTGTGTGTGTGTGTGTGTGTGTGTGTGTGTGTGTGTGTGTGTGTGTGTGTGTGTGTGTGTGTGTGTGCGCGTGTGTGTCTATATATGTGTGATGTTGTTCACAGTTGAATAAACATATGTGAAACTTTGTCTATTCCTTCCTTATCAAACTAAATAATCATGCTACCTCTTTCATACTCTTTTGGTTAGACTGGGGTTTTCCTCCAATGGTTGGGTTAAAAATTATAGCCTAGGATTGTTTATTAGGTTATTCCTTTTTGGTTTAATGAGATCACTTTTCCTTGACTTTTTGAATCTATAATTTTATGTGAAGGATTTAATGTTATCCATACTTGGCTATGCTATATCAAATTAAATTTAAATTATATCAATAAATGTCATGCCTTCTTATCTCTTAATTCAATTGAGTTTATGTGGCTATTGGGAGTTGTTTCCATTGAGTTAATTACTTTATGCTCAGGTAAGCCTCAAGGTTGATTGATACATTTTCATGTTTTTTGCATTGCTCTCTTGTCTTTGATAAATTTTTTTTATATCTTTATTGATGGCCCAGTATTATGTGTATATCCCTTACCTCACACGAGTACCTAGTTTTCAAAACCCTCCACCAAGATAATAGTTGGGGTGGTAAGGGCCACTAATGGTTGGGATCATAAGGATGGTTTTGAGGGATCCTCCTTACAGTATTCATTCTTCTTGGTTGTTGTACATGTATTGCATATAAAAGCTTCCTCTTGTTCATGCCTATTGATATACAATGTTGGACTGATGGGTCATAGTTATTTACTCATTTTATGTGATAGTTCATCTTATGACATTATGAAATTTTATAATATTATTAAGTTGAAATATGAACATTAGTGGACATGTTGTAGACACTAGAAGTCATCTTGATGATAGTTATGTGTATTTTATATATTTAACCAGAGATAATTATTCCTTGATGATCTAGTCTTGGTTATGAAAAAGGAAAAAGTCCCATAACTAGTAACTTCAAAGCAAAAAGAGAATCAGGAGCAAAGAAAGATGAAGGAGAAAATAATCTTGAAGAAAGGAATAAGAGCAATGAGAATAGCTTTGAAAACTCAAGGAAGATGTAGAACACAAAGGTCGATGATGCATATAGATACACAAGAGTAAGAGATTTGAAGAAGTTATAGTTTAGAAGAGCTCTTCATCCTACACAAAGAAATGCTATGACTAGGTATTTTTCATCTTTCTATGCTTATTATTATACTTGTAATCAATTTGGTCATAGGGATATTGAATTTAGGGTTGTACCTAAAATGAGAATAAACTTTATAAGTAAAAATTTATTTTCTCCATTGTTAGATACAAATCTAATATGCTTAATTACAATAATGTTGGTCACATAGATAAATAATTTAGAAAAAACTTTATAATATCAATAATACAAAAGAATAGCATGTTTCCCAGTATGAATAAATGTTCACAAGTCTCTAAAAAAGAGAAAATAAGCCAAATAAGAAATCTAAAGATGTGTGGAAAGTGAAAGATCAATCTATGATTGCTCAAATTGTACTCTATACCAAGGAGTAAAATTTATGGGTAATAGATAGTGGTTTCTCAAAATACATGACTGATGACAAGAGAAAGTTCATAACACTAAGAAAATATATGGAAAGATCTATCAGCTTGGGAGACAACACTTCAATAAAGATCTAAGGTAAAGGAACCTTAAACATAGATGGAAAATTGCCTACACATGATATCCTTTATGTGGAATTATTGAAACACAATTTACTACGTGTCATCCAAATGTGTGACAATAGATATAAGATCACATTTAATGTAGAACATTGCAAGTTAATGAGATCTAGAAGACTAGGTATAGAAGGGAAAATAAATGATAGCAATATCTATAATCTTGTTGAAGTGAATGGTAATAGGTGCATGTCAAAAAATATTTATGAGAGTTGGTTATGGCATAGAATAATGGGCCATGTCAATTTTTCCAACATACTAAAGGTGAGCTCAAATAAGACTGTTAGGCACATCCCTAAAATAACTAAATCTACAACCACTACTTGCAAGGAGTGTCAACAAGTTAAGTAGACAAGGGTCAGATTTCAAACAAAGGAGTATGCAACTACAAAGCCTCTATGATTAGTTTATATTAATCTTTGTGGTCTTACTAAGACAAGAGGATCTAAAGGAGAGATAATTCATGTTATTTGTAGATGATTACTCAAGAACGACATGGGTAACTTTTTTGAAGTATAAGTGTTAGATATTAGAAAGATTCAAGATATTTAAAGCCATTGTGGATAATGAGATTAGACTAAAAATAAAATGCTTAAGATCTGATAAATGTGGATAATTCACCTCAAATTATTTTATATAGTACTGTGAGAAGCATGGAATTGAAAGGCATTACTCTGCAGCAAGAACTCCATAGTAGAATGGAGTTGTTGAGAGAAAAAAGATGATAATCAAGGAGATGGCTAAAACAATGTTAAAAGAGGCAAATTTACTTGATGGATATTAGAGAGAAGCAGTGTAAATAATAATATATATCTTGGATATAGTTCAAATAAAGTTAAAAAGTGACAAAAATCCCTATGAACTATGGTATAGAAAACCTACCTCTATTAAGTATTTCAGAGTGTTTAGTAGAAAATGTTACATTAGGAGAAAGAAAGTTAGATTGGAAAGCTTTGAATCAAGATGTGATGAAGGAATATTTCTTGATTATTCCACCCAAAGAAAATCTTAAATATTTTATAGTAAAAGGCTACACAAGATTGTAGAGAGCATCAATGTCAAGGTTGAGGAAGGCTTGAAACATAATAAACCTAACAAAGACATCTATGAAGAAGATTTAGAGTCTGAAGAGGAAATAGCTAATGAAGAAACTAAGGAAGTAAATGAAAAGCCACATGAAATATTTATTCAAAAATATCATCCTATAGATAATATCATTGGCAATAAGAATGAGGGAGTTCAGACAAGGAGAAGATTTGTAATGAATAAGAAGCAAGTTTTTCTCTAATGTCTGAAATTGAGCCTAAGAGCTATGTTGAAGCAAACAAGGATTATAATTGGCTAAATTCCATGGAATAATAACTAAGACAAATTGAAAATAACAAAACATGGAAATTAGTTCTAAGACCTTCAAACAAGAATGTAATGGGTACAAAATGGATCTTTAGAAACAAGCTCAATGAAGATGGAATTGTTATAAGGAATAAGCCAAGATTGGTGTGTAAAGGATATGCACAAGTTGAAGGCATAAATTTGAAGAAATATTTACTCTAATTTATATATTAGAAGCCATAATAATGTTTCTATAATTCTCTTTTTATAAGAAGTTCAAACTTTATCAAATGGATGTTAAGTCTACTTTTTAGAATGGTAACCTATAAGGGGAAGTATAAATAGAATTAATTGAAGGTTTTCAGTTGTTAGAGGAAGAAGATTATGTATGCAAATTGAAGAAAACTCTGTATGGTCCAAAATAGGCACTTAAAACTTAGTATTCAAGATTATACTAGTACCTGCAATAATAAGGATTTAATAAAGGATGTGCAGATGGTAATCTATACTTCAAATCAAAAGGTGAGCATATGTTAACTATTGTTTTATATGTTGGTGACATCATTTTTGTTGGTAGAAATAATAGAATGAGTAATGAATTTTCTATTCAAATGGAAAAATGAGTTTGAGATTTCCATGCTTGGAAAACTTTCTTTCTTACTTGGACTACGCACAAATTGATGAAGGGCTATTTATATCTCAAACCAAGTATGCTAAATAAATGCTCAAGAAGTTTGGAATGGAAGATAGAAAAATAATTAGTACTCCAATGATAATTGGATGTAAGTTTTGAAAAGAGGATGAGTCCCTTGATGCAAATCAGACTTTGTATAGATTAATGATAGGTATCTTGTTAAACCTAACTACATCAAGATCTAATATTATTCAAGTAGTATGCATGGTTGCACGATTTCAAGTTTCTCTTAAAGAGTCACATGACAATGAAGTGAAAAGAATCTTTAGATATATTAAAATAACAATTGGCTATGGTCTATAGTACCCTAAAGATCAAAACTTCAATTTGACAACATATACAGATGTTGATTGGGTAGGAAGTGTGGATGATAGAAGAAGCACTAGTGGTGGTGGAATCAGACTTATTTCATGGCTGAGCAAAAATAAATAGTTGGTTACTCTTTCTATAATAGAAGCAGAGTATGTGGCATTAGTGACATGTTGAACTTAAGTCTTCTGGACAAAATAAATGCTCAAAGACATCAAGGTAGAATATAAATCACCTATCTCTATTCTTTGTGACAATTCAAGTGTTATTAATATATCAAAGAATCTAGTGATGGATTTCAAAACAAAGAACATATCAATCTAGTATCAATTTTTAAAAGAGAAGGTTGAAAATCAATAAATCACAATGGAATATGTGCCAATTAAGGATCGAATTTAAGATATATTCACCAAACCTCTTCCCAAGGAAAAAATTGAGTATCTAAGATAAAAATTGTGAGTGGTGGCTCATACATCACATCACTAGATCTTAGTGATAGGGCATGAGTCCAAGGGGAGAATCACAAAAGCTTTGTTAATCAATAAAAGGTGAGAGAAAAGGCAACTCATGTATGCATATTTTTTACAAATTTATATTGAGTTGATAGTTACAAATTTTTGGATAAACTCCTTTATCTGATGAAGGGGGAGAAATTTTTTTTAAAAAAAGTGAGGAGTCCTTTTCCATTGATGTCAAAGGAGGAGAAAAAGTGCAAATGCTTTCTATAAATATTTATCAAAGAAGAAGCAGAGCATGTGTCCAAGTTATGTTTTGGAAAATGTGCCATTATCTAAGGGGGAGCAAGTTTGGTATGAAATTTTTTAGTTCAAGTTCATTAAAATCCAATGCAAGTAATGTCAAAGGAGTAGAGTATTAAAAGATCAAAGTATCTAGTTTGCCATCAGTGACAAAGAGGGAGATTTTTGACAATATGATTGTCATTGATGTTAGAAGGGAGCTTATTAGCATTATGGATGTCATTAATGTTCAGATAAAAGTATGGTGATTTGAGGATGTACAAGGAATCTTATCAGAGGTTAAGGATGATTAGAGTACTTTAGTGCATGAGTGGAATTCATCTAGTTCTTCATTTTGTTCATCTAGACATTTTGGATCTATGACAAGAAAATCTAAATAGGTAGTTTGTTGATGTCACCATTGCCACATGTGGATGAGTTTGGGAAAGTTGTTCATATGGTTGAGATCACATTAGTCCCTAGTTGTTATGCACTAGATTTAAAGTCATGTGATGAAGCACGGTAGAAGATATGAGGATACAAATTTGGCTACGCAGAAAGAATTCACTAAGTTTCTATACTTAGCCAATATTTACAAAAGGGTTCTAGTAGAGCCAAGTAACCATGCTGATGAGGTCATCATTCACACACATAAAGGTGTCAAGATAAAATGATCATAAGAGTTTTTTCATTTTTGTGCCTAGTTTCTATGTGCTAAATCTCAGGTCACACAATGTAGTGTGACAAAAGATATGAATGTGCAGAGTTAGGCTCACAAGCATTTTGACAATGTTTTCCCACACTAAGCAAAATTTGCAAGTTTCAGGAAAAGTTGAGAATGCATTTTGATGATATCATATCTTGTACTTATGAAGGTTTTAGGAGTAGATGGATATATGGATGGAATCTCCTATGTGAGATGATCTCATGTGCTAAAATTTAAGTCATGTCGCTAAGCACAGTAAAAGTTATGCAAGAACAAAGTTGGCCTTCCAAGTAGTTCTAAGTATAGTTAGCTCTGTGGCAAAAGAATCTGAGTGAGCATTTTAATAGCATTATATCTCGCATGCATGAAGGTTTTATGAAGAAATGAGCATATGATTTTTTCTAGTTTATGCCTAGTTTATATGGTCCAAAATTTAATATAGGACGTTGATTAAGGTAAACGGTATATTTGTGAAAACTTAGCCTTTTAGGCATATTGAGATGGTTCCCATAGTCAAATTTACACAAGGTAAAGTTTGAGAAAATTTCAAAGAGCTAGATGGAGTGTGTTTTCTAAAAAATGTCAGGATGCAATGAGATGAGGACAAGTAGTCGATGTTTAATGTTAGATAGAGGTAAAGTTTATGCCACTTTGAAGATCTCACAACATGTGACAGTGCAAATCAAAAGATCCAACAAATACATTTTAAATTTAGAACGTTAAGGTTCAAAAACATACAAAGATTCAATAGAGTGCATGAGCCTATCATAACTTGATCCAATGGATACATTTCAAAGCTCAAAAAATTGATTTAGGATCATTGAATCATGGCATGAAGCTTAAGATCTATGATCAATATTTAAAGATATGTTCATCCCAATGATCAAGTGGTTGAACATGTAGTAATGCCATGAAATATGACATAGATAATGAAATTGATTGTGGCGATCGATCAAATTTATGTAATAATGCATGTGTATCAAAACTAGAGCCCAATATATGCTAAAAATAGTAATGATAATAAGAATCATGGTGGTGGAGAATGAGTTCAAGATATGAGAAAATTGTTGTTCAAGAAAAATAAGCTGAGTCTAGAACTAACATGATGTGTTAGTAAAAAAGTGTGAACACGAAGAAGATACAGAACCCTAGATCAAATTCTTATATACATGTCATCTAGGATACAATAAATGTTGTTGGAGCTATTTCTATTACTGCTGAACATAGTCAAATTGAGAAAGAGAGAGGCAAAGAGAAAGAGATTGATGAAGTGTGTCAAATAGATAAATATAAAGACATAGAGACAAAAGAGTAGAGAGGAATATAAGAGAAGAGACATATGTGTAGAGAATGAGAATTCATAGACCATACCTATAATAGAGAATTGAATTTGATTCATTCATGAATAAAAATTGTAATTTAGAGTTGTAGCTCCATATTTTAAATATATATCTGATTGATGGGTACCATCAGATAAGCTGAGTTGATGCTCAGTGAGGGAGTCAATGCTTCTTTAGAGTAGGTGCTCTAAAATTATGGGATTGGTGTCTCTTTAGGGTCGATGCCATTAAATATTTTAACCATTAATGTTATTGATTGTAAAGTTGGATTACAATAGTAAATTCTAACAGCTATTTTTATGGTGGTTTTTTCCACATTGGATTTCCTATGGTATATATAGTATTATGCATATTGTGTTTTTGATCTCTGCATATATGTTTTGATTTACATTAAAAGTATTAATTTAATCAATCTACTGATTCACCTCCCTCTTAGTGGATAGTTTTGTCCCAACATAAATTTGAATTTTATGTGTTACTCATGCACCCCTTTGAATTGCATTCTAATTGGGATTTTTATTTGAGTTAGATGTGTGTTCATATTGAATGCCATGTTCTATCTATCTGGTTATGTTTTTGGTATTGAAGATGAATATCTACATATTTTATTTAATATGGATCTATTGGATATATATATATATATATATTGAATGCCATGTTCTATCTATCAGGTTATATTTTTAGTATTTGGTATGAATATCCACATATTGTATTTAATATGGAGCCAATTGGATATATATATATATATATATATAACATGGTAACATGGACTGGTTCTTTCCCTTTCACAAACTGGTTACTCATGTTCCTCATAAACTTGATTCTATTATAAAATTCCGTATGTGTTATTTTCAATGGTATGGTTCTATTGTGGCCTTGGGGAATTTTTTCATGTTTATATACTATTGGTTCTTAGGAATATGGGTGAATCTCTACTAAATTCATTGCCTTATAATGAGGGTTTTCCTTTTTATTAAACTATTTAAAAAATCTATTATTTTGTAACTCATGTTGACCCAATTTTTAATCTTCAGGGATCATATGAGATCATGAGACCTCATAATGATCCCTCGAATCCCCTATATCAATAATTGGCTTAAAATTGATTCATTATTGAATTATTTTTAGAATCACTACTACCATTTATGGAATGCTCAAATTGTTAGATCGATTTAAAATTTATAATCGGTTGTGTATTTATAAATGCTAGTTAAATTTTTTGAATGTTGTTGATGTTTAATGGCTAAACTAGTTATTATGATTGTTTTGTTATGATTTGGTGGCATATAAAAGTTGAGTTATATGTTGTGCTTTTTATTTTTTATTTCTTAAATTATATTCTTGTTGGGTCACCATTCCTAGATCAAATTTGAATAACGAAGCATTAGCTAGTATTCTTGTATCCCTGGGTTATAAATTTGTAGCTAGGATAACTTGGGTTGATCACAAACTTTGAATGTATGCAATTTGGTTATTTTAGAAGCTATAAAAAAAAATTAATCATTTAATCCTTTACTATATCCTTCAATACCTTGTAATTATTTATTCCACTTCTAATTTATATCGATGGTGGGTTGGTTATTTCCATCTCACCTTAGAATGGTGATTGTTGTCTTTCATTTGTGTTATGTTGTTATTTTGATATGTATAATAGTTTGAAATTTGACTTGCTCAGAACTATTTCCTTGACCCTAGTTATTGAAACCACCATCTATTTGATGGTTGGGGTGGTAAGGGACACCAATGGTTGGGCTCATAGGGCTGGTTGGGAGGGTTTATCTAGTTTTAATTTTTGTTGCTTCATTTTTGGATGATCTTGAGGATATGTGTGATGTAACTAGCAATGTTTATTATATGTTGTTTATCTCTTTATTTTTATATATGTTATATTACTTTCATATATAATGAATAGTCGATGCAGTTGCAATTACTTTCATTTGATATTAGTTTAGTTATGCTAGGTTTTTGGCATGCTAACCTTGTGTTTGGATAAGAATCCTTTGGGAATAAGAAGCACAAGCTTATCATGATGATTATGAGTTAAATTTTTTGGATTCAATTAAAAATTTGAATCCAATCACTTACTTTTAGTTGGTTTTTTTAATCACGGATTGATAGTTGATTGTCATTGCTAATGTTGTAGTAGTATGCTACATTGTTATCATCATTATGGTAAGGGATGGTAATGGATTTATATACACACTTTAGTGTGGCAATTAATTCTTATGAAACCTTGTACATATGTTCTCTTGATATAAACCATCATGGAAACTTTAGTAGAGATTTGCTTAGACAAAGAGTTTACCTATTTTGGCATTTAGGCATACTTGACTATGTTGGCTACGAATACTAGTAAGTTACAATCTTTCTTGAATGATAGCTATTGAATAGTACGTACATACATACATACATGCATACATACATACATATATACATACATACATATACATATACATATACATATATACATATATATATATATACACACACACAGACACATAGACACACAGATATATATATATATATATATATATATATATATATATATATATATATATATATATATATATATATATATATATATATATATATATATATATATATATATAGAAACACACACACACACACACACACA
Organism: Torreya grandis; assembly: GCA_037957365.1. NCBI lineage: Eukaryota > Viridiplantae > Streptophyta > Pinopsida > Cupressales > Taxaceae > Torreya > Torreya grandis. The sequence continues at coordinate 690,763 of JARHVA010000308.1, forward strand.
TAATCATTTTATTTTTATATATACTGGAATTACTCTTGGTATAGCAGAGAACATGGAACTATTTTTTAGTTAGTTATCAACATGTGCATAGAATATAGAAAGGTCTTAAATGTTTCAACTTGTACATATGTCTAGTTGAACAATTTTAGTTGATTTGGCTTCATGCATAGGTGGAAATCATAAATAGAATTCTGATTGCACACATGGGATTATAAAACTACATACACAAGTATGTATATTATTATTAAGTAATTTATTAGTTGATTGTATCCCATTTTTAAAGCTCAGCTAATTTACATTGCTAAAATGGATAGAAATTTTGAGTTGATCATATATTAAAGGTTGCTTATTATGAGAATAAGATTATTTAATTATTGAAACAAATTTTTAGTTATGGATTGAGAAAGAAATCATAAACCACTTGGAATGTGAAGTAAATGGTAACATTATATGATACAATCCCTTGCTTAAATTCTTATATAAGTGAAATGACTAAAGATATATATGTTGGATATCATTTTTATGTGTTGGTCATGTGTATTGTCTATTTCTCTTTTGGATGGAATTTTCATGTTTAAAAAGACATTTTTGATGCTATGAGTTGGTATGCACATTTGATTTATGTGGCAATTTTGATGCTTGTAGGTTTCTATAAACTAGTTCATGATTAGAAATGTTGTATTCTTAAATAAGTTATACATGGGAGAATAATTCTACTCCTTCATATTGAATATACATAGTATGATGTTGAATGAAGTTGGGATTCCTTCCTTACTAAACTCCTTGATTGTAGGAGAGATTATGTCTCAACTATTAATTATTTGTAATAAATTTATGATTATATATATGACTGAAAATACTAAAGTAAGTGTGAAAGTTAAATTGATTAATATGCCTTACTTAAAATCAATGGTTGATAAAATATAATTTATGTTATAGGATTACATATTGGCTATAAGATATTTTGGTTGTATTAATTCCTCTTCTATTTCTTGTATTGCAATGGCTATTTGCCAAATGGAATCATTTATATTAATTTAATGGATGGTTACCACTATATCATTATCTTTTAGATGATGAAATAAATCATGAGTGTATCTTTGTCCAATTATTTAGATAATGGAAATCATACTTATAAATTGAATGTGTGTGAAATTAAATAGGAATGTGTAGGCAATAGTACAATGGTATTTAGACCATGAGGAAGTGACAACATCAGTCGTTAGCACTTGAATATTTTCCTATGGCAATTTGATTTTTATCTATCATGACTGTAATCTCTTTTGTGCAAATAATATGTTTTGTTGAATGCTTAAAGAGACTTATTCAAATCCACATGTGCTCAAATTGATAGCTAGTTGCTATATATGTTTAACATGCTGGACAACCTTATTTTTGTTGCCTTATGTATGGACTCATTATAAACTAATGATGACATATAACGTTAAGGATAATATTTCTAGTTGTGCATCCATTGGTATGTTATGTGAGTATCACTTTCTTTAGCAAGTGAGGTTTGGGTCTGACACATCCAAAAGCATACTTTAATAATCAATTCCAAATTTTTTGGGTTATTTGACCAAGATTTTTTTGGAAATCAAATATAGGTATAAATTTAATTCCTTGGTGGTGTCGACATTTATTGAAAACATTGTCTTCACCTCAAAGGATAAACAGAATACACTAGTGAGTGTAAGCATGATTACCTAACTATGTTTTCAAGTAGGCATGATAGAAGTGGTGGAGTGACTTATATGGGGATGTCAATGTCAACTTCCTTTCTCTACTTAGAATGACAAAGGCTAATCCCTCTACGTGTATTTCATGAGTTATAGGTACATTATTTTAAAATGTTAAAGCATCTAGTTTTTCTTTAGAACTAGCTAAAAAACCTTACAATAGAGCCCAAACCCCTCATCCCTATATCTAAAGATCCAATGGTGATTTTCATTGAGGAAGAAACTAGGTAGGTGATAAAATCAAGGGAATAATTCTAAACAAAGGCTCTAATTTACAGATTCATCAACTACTAACCAAAAATTTAGGATCTCCATGTTTGGATCTTAAAACATTGGTAGCCTCTCCTCTTAGGTAGTCTTGAAATTTACCCTTGGACAATTTTTTTTTATTGGTGCTTTTCTCAATACTCTAGACAAGGCCATGATTATTAACCATTCATAGAGCTTAAATCACCACCACTTTGTCCTCAAAAATTGGTCCCCTAGATTAAATGCCTTAATGAACCTATACATATCAAACTCATTTGGGTTCATCTTCCCCATTTCCCCCTACATTTTTGGACTAAATCCAACCTGAAGGTTATAGGTATAAATTTGGGTGAATCTATGAAAATGAAGCCAAATACCAACCACTTCTCCCTCACTACCTTTGCTAATATTTTGGTAAGCATTGATATTGATAAGACTCTCCTTGATAAAATCATCTTGCAAGTTAGTGAATGCTCCTAATCCCAACCCCATGACTATGAAGGTTTTTCATTTCATTGTCATAACTACTTCTACACTAGACACTTGACAAAAAATTATAGCCTCCTTGTAAAATAGAAAGATTATTAATGGTGGAAAGAACTCATTTCAAAAGAACCATACAATATTTGTTATGGATGAAGACTGGGGTCCTTTTGAAGTTGAGAAATCTAACTCTTTTACAGAACACGCTTCTACCCTTACTAAAAATAAGGACCATGATAGTCCTCACTTTGAACAATAACTACTCAAATATATAATATCTCTAAGGAAGGCTTCACCCATGCTAGACTCTTCCTCTATTCTAGCATCCACTTAGGTTGAAATGTCTAAGCGTGCTACATACTAGGTTGAATCTTCCAAAAGAATAACTATTGAAGACAAATCCTAGCCCCATATTCCAACTGTGATCTCCTCTATAGCCCAATTAGCTAAAAATCAGGAACGGTGGATGGAAGTTAAATAGAAAAAAGAAGAAAACTAGTGTCTCAACCCTCTAGTATGTCTTTTCACTCAAGGAGACCTTGTACAAAAACTTAGAAGTCTAATGGTAATGAGGTTAAGCTCCGCTTGAGTTGTTTGGTAGAAGCTTCATGGAGGTTTCTTGAGAAGTATGTTTGATTTTTAATTAACTATTTCTGATAGTTTTAATAGCCCACTCCATTACCACTGCTAGAAGCATCTCATAAGAGATTTATTGTTTTCATCTTTCACTCCATGTAAAACGTTGCAAACCTTTCAAAACCTATTAATTCACCTATCAAATAAAAAATATTAATATTATTTAATTAATTGACCTTTTCAACCTAGAAAACTATTTACTATTTTAAAATTTAAAATTGATTTTATATGTGTTAAATAATAATAATATTATTTGATTAGTTGATCATTTCAAACCAAAAAATTATTTACTATCTTAAAATTTTAATAAAGATGTCAAATTAAAATCTTTTAACTAAAATGGGGTAAAAATATTATTAAAAATAGAAAAAGAAAATAATTACATAACTATATCCTAGTCAACTAGCTGATCAAACTCCTGGGATAAATCCAAAGGTAGCATCCTATGATCTGAAATGTTCTAAGGAGGCCCATGCTCAGAGGCCCATTTGGCCAAGCAGTCAGGCACCCCATTCAATTCTCGAGGAATATACCAAAAGGAAACAGACTCTAAAGAAGTACAGAGCTGGAGGAGCTAAAGCGCCACTCTAGCCAAATGCCAGTTAGTAGTTTCAAAATTTTGATCATTCAAGAAATTAATTACAACCTGTGAGTCAGATTCACAAATGATTCTATTCCAGCTGAGGGAGCAACATTACTGGACAGCCACAAGAATCGCAAGAACTTCCATGAGGTTATTAGAATACCAACGTTTGTGAATAGAGAAGAAAAAAATCACCTGACCAGATCTGTCATGCCCCACCCCAACAATCCCAGTGGGTCCAAGATTTCCATGAGAGGATCCATCAGTGTTGATTTTCATCCAGCCAGCCTTCGGGGGAGACCGCCAACCCATCCTATCAATAGGCCGCTTGGACAGACCATGGGACCACGGGAGTACCCCTAAGGGTGATAGGGACAAGGCACTCAAACACTTTGGCATCAGCTGAACACAAGTCCTCTACTAGGTTGTACTTAACATAAAGCATTTCAACAACAGAGCTCATAATTCTCCCCCATGAGACACTAATCTCAGTACTGATACCTTGGAAGATCCACTTGTTTCTTTCTAGCCACAGCTACCATAGGAGGAATGATGGGCCAATGCGCCAAGCAACCTAGAGAAAAGAAGCCTGAGAGGGGGGATAACCCAAACGGTCCCAAAATTCAGCTAAAGAAGAGACATGCTAGTAGGGGTAATTCCAAACATCCCACCAAAGGTGCCAAATTTGTTTGGTAATAAGACACTGAAAGAAAAGATGGGAAATAGTTTCCGCATAGCTGTGGAAAAGGATGCACATGGAGGGCCCCTGGAAACCCTGCTTGTAGAGATTCTCCCAGGTAAGACATCTATTATGAACCAACACCCAAAGAGAGAAGTTATACTTGGGCCAAGAGTAGCTATTCCAAACTTTGGTCCCCCAAGGGATCCTCACCTCTCCCAAGAGAGGTTTAGTCAATGTAAGGTATCCCGTAGAAACAGAATACTTCCCTGATGGGTCTCTCCCTAAGCTAGAACATCATGCCCCTATAGGGAACTGCATTCCCTAGATGCCAATAATGAGGAAAGCTCCAACCGATCCTCAATAGAGCCTCTCAGAGGCCACTCCAAGGAATTCTTCCATCTATATTCCACTGTAGTGCCCAACCTGATGACCTCCTTATAATGATCCAACATGTTCCACCTAGCATCTAGCATAGCATCATAGAGCACCTATAGATGTGGATGAGAGGATAAGAGAGGGGGGTACCCATCCCAAGAGTCACTCTAGAAAAGAGTGTCCATCCCCCTGTTGCTGATCTAAAAAAGGCTGTTCTTCACCAGCTAAGCTCCCCTCTTGAGAGTGTTCCAAACCATCAACCCTCTTCCCTCAAGGGGAATTCTTGGAATATCACTAGGCCACTCTTGAGGGTAGTATTTAAAGGCCAAAATATGAGCCTAGAGTTGGGCAAAACTGGAACACCAGTGCCAATAAAGTGTGGCAGCAAGAGCTTGATAGCTTAGAATTGCGGAGCATAGCCCAAGGCTGCCTTCCTTTTTGGGCTGACAAATGGTGTCCCAATTGAGAAAGCTCCATTTGGTGCTAAGCAGATTGCCACTTCACAAAAATTGCCATGAAAGTGCATCGAATTCCTTTAGGAAGTACGCAGGGGCAGCCTGCACCATACTATGATAAATGGGGAGGGCTTGAATCACCCACTGTAAGAGTGTCACTCTGCCAGAAGAGCCTTGGTTGTCTTCCTACCACAATAGGGACCCCAAGGTAGGTAAGAGGAAGGGATTTCGACTGAAACCTTAGGATGGCCATGATCCTCTACTGAATAGGCTTGGGGGTGTTAAAAAACACAATGGAGGATTTGTGGTCATTAATCATCTGTCCAAAAGCTACCATATAAGTGTCCAGAATGAGCCAAAAAACCTCCACTTCCCGAATGTGGGCTCTCCCCACCAGAGAAGTGTCATCAACAAACTAGAGGTGGGATAAAGTGGGTAATCCGTGTCCCCACCGCCAACCTTGTAGCACATGTTGAGAAGCTCGAGGCTTAATGAGACGCCCCAGGCCTTCTGCCAGAATAATAAAAAAATATGGAGAAAGAGGGTCTCCCTGATGAAGTCCTCTGGAGGTGCCAAAAAGCTTAGAGGGAACACCATTAATAAGGACTGAGAAAGAGGGGGTTGTAACATAGTTGAGCACCCAACTGATCTAGTCTTGATTAAAGCCAAAATCTTGAAGAACTTTATGCAGAAAGCCCCAGCTGACTCTATCATACACCTTAGCCATGCCAAGCTTAACAAACATAGCACGGTCTTGGGAGGTACTCATGAATGAACAACTTCAGCCACTATAACTACTCCATCCAGAATCTGCTTGCCAGTCACAAATCCCCCTTGCTCCTTAGAGATAAGCTTGGGAAGGTAGATTTTAAGCCTCTCTTCAATAAATTTAGTGATAATCTTGTAGACAAAATTACAAAGAGTAATAGGTCTGAAATAATCCAACTGATTAGCTTGTTCGTGCTTCGGAATGAGTACCAAAAAAATAGCATTCAGGGCCCAGAGTATTTCTTTGTTGGAGTAAGACTCCCGAATCACCCCCAAGAGGTCCTGATTGATGATATCCCAAAATTCCTAAAAAAATTCCATAGGGAATCCATCTGGTCCTGGGGCCTTACCTTTCTTCATACCAAAAACTACTCCCTCCAATTCTAACATACTAATGGGGTGCATAAGGGAGTCATTCATATCAGGAGACACAATAGGAGGAATACAAGACAAAACCATACCTTCAACAAGCTTGTCTGGAGGAGTATCATTTGTGAAGAGAGCATAATAGAACTAGATAGCTTCCCTGGATATGTCTTGGTAGGAAGTCAAGCTTCTACCATCCGAAGTAATCAAGGACGAGATGAAGCTTCTATTGCAGTGATCCTGAATAGAGTTATGGAAGAAATTCATGTTCCTATCACCCTCCTGAAGCCAGTCAACATGAGCCTTTTATTTCCAATAAATCTCTTCTCAAAGCTCCCATTTTGCCAGTTTCGTAGAAGCTAGAATCTCAAATAAACGTAGGGCTTCCGACAATCCAAGGTCATGGATTTGCCTGGTGATGGCGTTCAACTGGTCTTGTGCTTTCCTCTTCCTAGTATGGAAATTACCAAAATAGTGAAGGTTCCAATACTTCAATTTCTTCTTCACATATTGTAGCTTCTTAGCAAACACAAACATAGCTGTGTTATAATTTGGTGTTCCTTGCTGCCACCAACCTATCATTAGATCCTGGAGGGAAGCATCACGAAGCCACATCAGCTAAAATTTGAAAGGTGGCTTCTTAGGAGTATCAATATGTCTCAGAGAGAGCATGATAGGCCAATGGTCAGACCCCCACCAATCAAGGATATCAGAGGAGAGGGACAAAGTAGTGGAGTGCCAATAGCATGAAATTAAGAATCTGTCCAAACATTTTGAGATGGCTGTCTCTCTCATCCTGCAGTTATTCCATGTGAAAAGGCCATTGAGGGGTTTCACATCTGAAAGATGTAACCGATCAATATTTTGCTGAAATAGGTCAGTAGAAGGTCCCAGTCGAGCTAGTCCAACTCTCTTCTCTTCCAGGCTAAGGATAGAATTAAAATCTCCAGCTATGACCCAAGGCAAGAAGGGATGGCAGCTTCGTACCTAACGGATATGGTCCCAAAGCTTAAGCTGACTTGGAAGCTCAATCGGGGCATAAACATTAGTGACCAGAATCATTTAACCAGTCTCCAAGGAGGAGGCCACCATAGAGAGAGCTGAGATATAGGACAGCTAAAGTTGTGGCATAGATTTCCTCAGATCCTAGCACATAGCAAGACCACCTGAGGTCCCCAAGGTGCCAATACCCTGGCATTAGCCACAGAACCAGATATTGGGGCAGTAAGTAAACAAAGAGTCAACTAAAAGTTTTGTCTCCTAAATGTAAAGGATGTCAGTGGAATAATCTCTCACCAGCTTCTGAATAGCCTTTTATCTGGGGATGCTATTCAACCCCTCACATTCTATGATAGAATAATCATTGAGTGGAGTGAGGGAAGTGTTTCTCCATGGTCTTCACCACCCCTGACTCTACCAAAAGATCTCCTGTAAGTTTAATCCTCTCTTGATCCTTTCTGCATCCTACTCAGGAAGGTGTGGAGGAGGATACCTTATTGAAAGGTCTCTGCATTAAGCCAAGAGTGGAAGAAGGTCCCTTTTATTTGCTAGGAACTTCTACATCTCTTACCAAATCTGCCCAACGTAAGTCTTTGTCTTGTGTGGATGCCACCACAAGGGCTTTGCTTTTCGGAGCAAGAACAGCTTTCGATGCCTGCTAGGTAACTATGACTTGGGGATCATTGGGTATATAAGTCCTTCCTTCCAGCTCTAGTGCCTCACACTATTGCACTATTGGAGTGCCCTCCTCTATAATCATGTTGTCCAGAACTTCAAAGCAGTTGAAACCTGAATCTCCTTGTCAGTCTAGATGAGATCACTTTTGACCTCTCCCTCTTATATGGCATCAGACTGGGGTAAAACCATCCCTTTCAAGTCCCGTAGCATCAATTTGGCCTAGCTCAGGAGTATTCAGGGGGGCTTTCCCCTTTGCTACGCTATCTAGATGTCCATTTTTGGTATTGATCAGGTCAGGGTGTCCACTCTTCATACCTGCATTGGTAGCTTGTGGACCAACTGACCCTTAGAGTTTCTTGAACCTTTGGGTGCATGAGGGCATTGCCACTTAAGATGTCCATACTCATGATAGAAACAACACCAGAAGGGGATGGACTCATAATCATTTTGCTCAATCCAAGAGGATGAACCCAAGCATATTTTGATGGAATCTGGCAGAGGGCTGTTAATATCAATATCAACATAAATGTGTGCATAAGAGATTACCTTCTCGTCTAGAGATTGGTGAGTGATTGTAGTAGGTGTTCCAATCATGGTAGCAATTTGGCGCAGGATGTCCTCACACCAAAATTCTAGAGGTAGCATCAGAAGGCGGACCCAAACTGGAACTCGTGAAGGGAGATCCTCAGTCGAGTTAAAACCTAGATGCCAAGGTTTTAAAAAAAGGCCAATGCAGTTGTAAAAGTACTGGTTGCCCTCAAAAATCCTATTTCTATCAGAAATGCAAGTGAAATTAACCATGAAGTAGTTGTTCCCAGTCAACATGATGTCAAAATCTCCTTCAATCTGCCATGACCAATGAATCCAAGCTTTTAGAGCCGATTGGGATATGTGAAGTCCAAGGAACTTGCAGATTAACACATGAGAAGCCAAGTATTCAACATCATCTTTGACAACATCTGACAAAATAACTAAAAGAGGTCTGTCTTGGCTGCGAGGAAGGCAACCATTAACCTTGTTGATCCTGGCTCACTCACCAACATAAACCACCCCCTTTCCTATCTCCTATGAGCTACCTCTAGGAATCGACTGCCCAGCTGCAGACAGATCCGCCCTCTGTAGGCCGCCATAACCCTCGATCGCGTCTATACATTTAGGGTTCGTAGCCATCTTCAGCATCCGATCCAACTCATCATTTCATGTCAAATTAAAATCTAACTATTTAATAAATTTAACCTTTTCAAGACAAATAAGACTTAATTTTTAATCTGCAATAAATCATTAGCATAACCCATTTAAAATTGTTGAAATTAAATTATAATTATTTAATAAAAAACATGCCAAATTAAAACTTATAATTTTAATATAAAATAAATCATAAGTTGTAAGCCATTTGAAATTGTTGAAATTAAAATCTAATTATTTAGTAAAAAATATCTTCTCAACCCATAAAAATTAGTTATTTAATATAAAAAAATTAATTATTGAATATAGAATAAATTGATGTAAACTTTTTTTTAGATCGGTGTTTTACTTTTCCCCTGAGGTATAATGGGTTACATTGAAATCATTGATTAAATAAACACATCTGACCTATAAATGCCTTTCAAGATTTAAACTTGAATAGGGCTAGACACAACCATACCACTCCACCAATCCTTCTACATATAAACTATTTTCATCTTAAAAACTAATTTTTCAATATAGAACAAATCATTTACATAAACCATTTGAAATTGATTGTATATATTTGAATAATATTACTAATATTTAATTAATTGATTTTTACAACCTAAAAAACTATTTACTATCTTAAAATTATAATAAAAGTATCAAATTAAAATCCTTTTCAACCCTAAAAAAATAGTTATTTTTTATATAATAAATTATTGACATAAAACATTTTAAATTGATTGTATATGTTGTTATTGATGTTGTTGTTGTTGTTGTTGTTGTTATTCAATTATTAAATTTTTTCAACTTAAAAAATTACTATTTTAAAAATTTAATAAAAATGCCAAATTAAAATTTATTTATTTAATAAAATTAATGTTTTCTAACCCATCACTTTAAATTCTTTAATATGGAATAAATCATTGACATAAACGATATAGAATTGTTTAAATTTAAATAAATCATTGACATACAATCATTAGAAAAGGATTGTATATTATTAAATAATAATAATATTATTTAATTAAAACTTAAAAAGACCTTTACAATTTAAAAGATATAATTGTTTAATATTTAAAAATTTGAAAAAAAAATTAAATTATAATAAAAATGCTTAATTAATATCTATTTATTTAATAAAATTAAAAATTTTAATTCAAAAAATCTAATTATTTAATATGAAATAAATTATTAACATAAAATCATTTAAAATTGATGAAATTAAAATTCTAACTATTTAATAAAAATTTAATTAAAAACTTAATTATATAATAATGAATAAATTATTGAAAATCTATAAATCTTAATTAATAAGAACAATTTTTTCAGGTCAAAAATTCTAATTATTTACTATGGAATATATCATTGACATAAATTATTTGAAATTAATAAAATTAAAATTTAACTATTTAATAAGAATGATACTTTCACCCCATAAAAAACTAATTATTTAATATAAAAAATAAATCATTGACATATAATATTACTATTATTTAATAAGAATGATTTTTTCACCTCATTAAAAAACAATTATTTAATATAAAAAATAAATCATCAACATAGAATATTAATAAAATAAATTAAAAAATTAGTTATTAAATATCTTAAAATTGTAATAAACATATCAAACTAAAACATATCAGATTATAAATGACATTTTTAATCCAAAAATAAAATAAAATATAATTATTTAATATCTTAATATCATGAGTCAACTTTGTGACCCCTTATCGATACTAGATTATAGCTTGCTTTAACATGTTTTCGATAGCACTTTGATTGATGATAGTTGATTTTGGTTTTGATTTTAGATGGTTCTAATGTAGGTACTTTGGATAGCCAATGTGATATGTTAGGGCATAGTTGATGCTCGCATTGGATTCAATATACTTTGATATGCATACTACCTATACCGAATTCATTTTATCATGTTTTATATATATGTTGCTTTACCTTAGTACGTTATTATATGATGTTATTTTAGCATGTCTTATTGATGCAAATTGACATTGATCATTTTTATAGATGTTAATTATGCTTCATAGGGCGTGCATGGGTTCATATTTATCAGGGCTAACTCTTTCCCTTCTCAACGATAATTGATTATACTTGATTTATCATTTCATGTCTAATGACTCATGTTGAGTTAATCTTATTATATTGACAACATTTAGATATTGTTGATGTCTTATTTGGTAGATGCAAGCACCATTCCATGAGCTAGGCTTAGTTTTGGGTTTGGATATCTCAAGAATATCACATGCAATTGAGTAGTAAAAATGTCACTCTAACAGGTATAGTGTGTACTATATAAGACTGAGCCACCATCATTATATGTTTTTATGTTATTGCTTTTTGTCATTATTAGTCTCATCCTATTTTGAGCATGTGCGTTCTATTCTAATTTCTTGTTTCGGATTATCAAGTTTTGGCATAGTCATTCCTTGTGTCTATCATTGTGTGCTTGAGGTTGTTTTTGCACTTCAGTTATCCTACCTGAGTGTCGGGAACACATGATGATTAAGCCATAAGGAAGTGGTTTATGTTATTCACCTATTATACTAGGTTATGCATGTTGATCTTTTTTATTAGTGAAATTATTGTTTTGTGGCTTATCTTTTACCCTGTTTAGGGTTGGATTCATCTAAGACACATGTGGGTCTCTCAACTTTGTAAAATCATCCTTAACAACCTTCTTTATGGATGATTTATGCCTCAATGTTATTTATTTTAACGATTTGTATTATTATTATGATTTGTTTGTTGTTGTTGTCGTCATCGTCATCATCATCATTATCATCATCATCATCATCATCATCATCATCATCATCATCATCATCATCATCATCATCATCATCATCATCATCATCATCATCATCATCTTATTCTTAAGGATTTTCATTAATTTTATTATTTAATTAACTTTTCATTATTATTACTTTTAACGAGTTTATGAATTTTGGTTAACTTATATTATTTTACAATTTAAGTTGATTTGTGTATTATTATTATTATTATTATTATTATTATTATTATTATTATTATTATTATTATTATTATTATTATTATTATTATTCCCTATCAATTTTGGTTATTTGTTTTAATTAACAATTTTGTATCTTTTATTGTTGAATAATATTTATTCAATTACTATATGGTTTTTACCAATTACTTATATTAATATTTTATTCGTATATATAATATATTATTTTATTTTTATATATATATTATTTTATTTTATTTTAATGGCTTGGGACATATGGCAAGGGCATTGGCTAGGATTGAGACTCTACCCTGGCTGGGCATGTGAAAAACAAAGAGGAAGGAGGGTAGCATATGGAAGGAGGAAAGTATGATATGTAAGGCCTAGGAAAGGGAGAAGTGTCAATTAATGAATGAAAGAGGAGGATGGTGAAGAGTGGTGTATTGAAAAAAATGGCATTAAGAGATAAGAAGGGGGTAGAAAATATCATTCATGGCTTCAAAATGGATAGGGTCATCTTGTTTCAGTAATTTATTTTATTTTGACTCATTTTTGTTATGGTTGGGTGTCGACTAGTTAAGGGAGAGAAGGGGTGTGTGGCATGAGATGGTTGAGGGAATGTAGGTAGGGAAAGAAAAGGAGAAGTGTGGAAGGAGATAAGAGGGAGGAATGAATAGGATCCAGAGCATGGTGCTGATAGGGGAGAACTGGCATAATGGCAATGAGAAAAAAAAAGGGATGCAAGGAGGATGAAGAAACCCTTATATGAGTACATCACCCTAATGAATGTATTATGGCCTTGTGTATAAACCTAATTATAGTATCATACCACCACTTTTTTTAATAGTAAGTTATCATTGACCATAGCTTAATTATCTTATGGAATGAAAATGTTTAAGGTTAAGACTAATACATAACTCACCATTACCCATTTTAACACAAAACCTATAATAAGGAAATTAATTATGGATATTGTCTTCTAAAATGTTATTCTAGTTAAACCAACCTAGTGAACACATCATTATTCATAAGACTATGAATTATATTTAATGTGTATATATTATGCTTGCTCTATTAAACCTAAGATGCATTTCATTGGTTTTTATAGCTGAGGTTGATTATATCTTTCACTTTAAATTCTTGTTTGATTTAAAAACCAATGTAGGGATTAGATAAAATCCCAAGGAAAAATGTTTCTAGTTGAAATATATATAGATATGCTCGATTCTTAAACAAATTTATTCATATACACTTCATGAATTATTAAAGTATTAGGGGATTCATCAAATTCCATTATGTTATATGTTGGTATACGTGTCCTTCTGGAATTCCCCTTTCTGCTAGTTGTATGTAAATAACAAATAACTCATCTTAGATACTTAGATATGTTAGAATGAGGAGGAATCTAGATTTAATTAATGTTGTTAAATATTAGAGTTTGTCATATTATGTGTGTGTGTGTTTACATATGTGCGATGTTGTTTATAGTTGAATAAACATATGTGAAACTTTGCCTCTTCCCTCCTTATCAAATCGAATAATCATGCTACCTATTTCATACTCTTATGGTTAGAGTGGGGTTTTCCTCCACTGGTTGGCTTAAAAATTACAGCCTAGGATTGTTTATTAGGTTATTCTTTTTCAGTTTAATGAAATAACTTTTCCTTGACTTTTTGAATCTATCGTATTATGTGAAGGATTTAATGTTTCCTATACCTGGCTATGTTAAATTCAAATCAGTTTAAATTTTTTCAATAAATGTCATGTCTTCTTATCTCTTAACTCAATTGAGTTTTTGTGGCTGTTAGGAGTTATTTCCATTGAGTTGTTTGGGTAAGCCTCAAGCACTGATTGTTACAGTTTCATGTTTTCTACATTGCACCCTTATCTTTGTTAATGTGTTTATAAATATTTATTGATCACTCAATATTATGTGTATATCTCTTACCTCACATGAGTACCTAATTTTTAAAACCCTCCAACAAGATAATGGTTTTGGTGGTAAGGGCCATTGATGGTTGGGATCACAGGGATGGTTTTGAGGGGTATCCTTCTTGCAGTGTTCATTCTTCTTGATTGTTGCATCTAGATTGCATATAAAAGCTTCCTCTTGTTTGTGCCTATTGATAGACACTATTGGATTGATGGATCATATTTGTTTATTCATTTTATGTGATAGTTTATCTTATTACATTATATAGTTTTGTAACATTGTTAAGTTGAGATATGGACATTTGTGGATATGTTGTAGACATTGGAAGTCATCTCGATGATAGTTATATGGATTTTATATATTTAATCAGACGTAAATATTCCTTGGTGATAATTTATATTAGGCTATACCTTCAATATGAGTAGCAACATATTTAACATGCATTATGTGATATTAATTCTTATATTTCTCTATGTTTATGACTTAGTGATATGCTGGTGGATTTTAAGTAGGAATGAAATTGTAATAAGGTTTTCAATGGAACAACTGAACTCTAGTGTCTTTAACCTTGTATTATATGATAAATAAGATGGTGTTGTCTTATGGTATGCTGAAACATATAGATTTTTTACATTTCCTTAGTGGAGTTGTGATTATGTAGTTAAATTTCATGATAGATATTATATGATGTCATGTTCATGACATTGAATTCCTAATTAACATATGGACTTATCTCTTGGTTATGATGGTAGCATGAAAATAGATAACTATATTAAGAGGTATTAAATTATTTTTCAACATATTGGTAATGGTTTGGAATTGGGATTAAACCAGTACTTATAGACAAGAATATAACCCAGTTGTATGAAGGCATATCCCTTAATGTTATTTTATTATGACATTTGATGAGTTTATGGTTGCATGGATTATAGCCTTAGTTGAAATAAATAGTTATTATTGATTTATGCAATTAGTTTTTTCATGGTGATATAAGGCATTCATTTTTGGTAGTGTGTTACTAAACACATGGTCTTATCATGTTATAATCTTGCTGAAAATGAGATGTTACAAATAGTTATGCAAATAGTTCTTGTCGATTTAAGCAATATGTTTTATTATTATATTATAGCAATGAATTTTAGAGGTCATATTATCATTTAAAAGAGATTACTTCTATTTATTAGGTAATGAAGTAAGGTAGATTAATGTTCTTCATATGTGGACCCACATTATGGATTATGAGTCATACTATTAATGGTGTCATAGAGATTTGGATATATAACATGTTTTCTAAAAGTCTAGTAATTTAGACATTTATAATGGACCTCTTTATTAATAGATTTTGGTTATATTGTCATTAATGTTTTTATGAGAATTGATGGTAATTAGTTTGTAGATGTGTGTGCTTAAATGTATAAGTGTACGTTATCAATTATCTATTTGGTATACCGTGTGTTGTGATTATTAAGATGCGAATAACCCTTATGTTTCATAAATAATTTTGGAATGAGGATAAGTATTAATAGGTTATATAAACCTTTAAGTTAACACTTAATGATATTATTAAATAATCTATCTAGGTAATGATTCATGAATTCATACTTTTCCTTAACAAACACATAAATCATTGCCTGATACTAATTAAATAATGAACTTCTGTGGTCTTACACATGTTATTTGAATGGAATAAATAGCTATGTTTATTCATTAACATGGGAGCATAAATCAAGGACAATTAAGCAATATTTAGGTGTGAGAACCCTATGGTTTGGTCATAAGATGGTGATATTGTAGCATGATAAGTGACCTTTGAGCATGTGTAGTAATTGATTTTCAAATGCCACTTGTATGCTTAGGTATTAAGATGTTCACATGTATGATGTCATCCAACCTAAGCTTAGTTCATGGTGCCTCATTTAGTCAATGGATATAATTCTTTCTTCCTTGAGTTTCATCCCATTTATGTGGCCATCATCTGTTAATGGAACAAAGGTGTAATGTTTTCCTAAAGGAGCTTTGATCATGATATGGTGATCTATGGGGGTAGGACATGGGGTAGTCTTCCTTGGGTGTTTCCATCAAAGCGTCTTGGATTAGGTGTTTAGCAATGGATTAGAGATCTTCACTCATCGATCTCATGATATGATAAGACTTATCTAATCTTCACTCACTGATCTCATGATATGATAAGACTTATCTAATCAAGTTAGCAAGTTAGACCCTTATATTCAATCATTGGTCTATGCATTAGTAATGTACTTCTATCATATCCTATTCACTTATCTAGCAATTGGATACCCAGGAATTCTTGGATGTGCTCATGATTATAGCCTTATCCATTTGAGACTCTGAGATGTTGGTTGTGGGTACTAGTACTACTTGTATAGTTTTCAATGAGATTTATTGCACTACATTTATTTTATGCAGTGGCACCTTTTAATGTTTCATTGTGTATTTTGATAGATAACTTAATTTTTTATAGGTTGTTTCATTTGGTATTAGAGCTTGTGCTTAAAAGTATTTTTAAGTTGGACACATTGCACTAATTTTTAACATGTGCTTGAAAGACTAGTTGAGTTTTTATGTAGTTGTTCATACCCTTGCAAGGCATTGTGTTTATGTAATATACTTGGGTGGGTATGGATACACATAGTATATATGTACATGACCTTATGGAGGCTTATTTGTCTAAAGTGTGTGCATGCCTTATTAGGGATGAATGCCACCTATATGCCTATGTTGTCTGGATAATACTTAAAGGAAACCTTGTATGATAGGGTGAATACTAAACCTTGGCTAGAGTTATATGCCTTGTGTACACTCATATATGTCTTAATTGCTTAATAAGGTTATGTCGTGAACCCTATGAAGTAACTTAGTCCCTTAGATGACATAAATAGTACTTTAATTAGTGATTTGATTATGCAAGCATGAAGTATTACAAATTCTTGTATTATGGAATATGCGTGTGTGCCCATGCAAAAATTGATAAATTTCTACATGTAATGTTGTGATGCTTATATGTGGCCTTGTTTGGGTCAACCCTTCCCTCATCAATTGTGTTTAGAGAAAGAATCACTAGTAAATCATTGACTTGTATGGGCAAGTCAATGGAAGATTGGTGATCATTCATTCACCGTAGAATTGAGTAAATTATGTTCGATATCTATTGTTGACTTGTATGAGAGAGTCATCAATAGATGCTTAGAACATCTTGACCTATGAAAGACCAAGGATTGAGCTCAAATCTAAAGAGCTACATAGGGTAAGGGTGTCAAATTTACTTGGAGAAACTAGTATTAAGATCTTCATATTATTTATGCACTCAGTCTCTTTGAGATAAATAGAGGAGTATGTGGCTTTGTAACTCCAAGGGGTTGAAAATAAATAAGTGTGTAGGGATGTTCATTTCTTGTTTGACATTTATGATGATGTTTTATTCATATATGTGTTTATATTGGTGATGGTCATTTGATCATGGATATGTTGATTTTCATGATGACCATGGATATGCTATATCCATGGGGATGTTTATTTGATTGTAGCTGAGTTATGCATCTAAGAGGATGGTTAATTGAAAGCCTAGTTATGTTTTGATACTCATGGATGTCTATTGTGATATAGATATGCCCGCATCTATGAGGATGTTTATTATGAGTTCAGTTAAGATTATTTATTGTGAGAAATTGTAACTCCCCTGGTAGTGTTTTAGCATTCACCCATACCTTGGCTAAGTCCACCCTTTCTCAAAAGTGAGGTTGCATCAATGTAAGCATTACTATTTAACCTTTGACTTGTTAGATTAAGTCAACTAGAGGAGTACGTAATGTAAGATTTTTTATGGAATAATGAGATAATCCCTCAATGGCAATTAATAGCTTGCATGAGTAAGTTATCCAATGATGCTGAGGTACAATATCTTGGGAGGTCCAAGGTTGCAGCTTGAGCTTGGAGAGTCTAGTAGGTGTGTGTGACTAACTTGTTTGGGCAAGTTAGAGAGTTTTAGGGATCTCTTATTATTTTTATTATTTGGCCTGAGCCATCTATCTATGGTGTATAAACATTGTTGGTAAATGTTTTAAAACTCATGGAGATAGATTTTAGGCTTGTTGGAATACAAACTTCCTATAAAGAAGGTGATGGAGATTTGAGGTCTCTAAGACTGATTATGTGTATTATATGATATATATTAGTGTCATGTGAATGACATATAGACACCAGGTGATCTAATGGGAGTCAGGGACCCTTGTGCTTCACCATCACATGTGTTGATTGTCATGATGTGAAAGTACCTTGCCATAGTTGATGAACACCTAAGTCACGTATGTGTTGTCTCTTTCATGTGATTCCTCCTTGTATGAAAATCTATTATGTGTTGTATAATTAATACTTTTTATTGATCTTGTTAAATCATATAAAATTTTCCCTTTATTATACTTGTGCATATGGTTGACCTTGTGGACTTTCACATGCTTGTTTTGATACCAACCTTCTTGTGTAAAATTTTACATTTCATTGAATATGTCAAATCATGTAAATTTGTGTATTTTAAACCCTATGTGTATGTAGGTATCCTTGTGGTTTTTCATTTTATTTTCTTGACATCAACATTGTTGTATGATAATCTTTCATTCATGGTCATATGTTGTAAACAATTGAATGTGTGAATAATGTCAAAGTTACTTGTGTAAATAAATATTTCCCCCTTTTAAAATAAATCATGGGAACTTTACTTTGATCTATGTATTTTAAAAATTATTTCATGTATATTTTATGTGCATATATTGGAATAAATATGATTTGTGTTGTTAACATAATTGGTATGTGGTAATATGGTCATACACCACTCATGTGATGTCTTTTTCAACTTGAAACCTACTTTTATTTGATTGGATTTGCCAATGTTTGATGTCTTACTGTGTTGTGTAATCCTGTATTCACTACTTTAACATTGAGTGTTGGTACATGTATGAGGTGCAAGGTAGAGAAGCACTACATCCATTATGATTTTGAACAGGTATGGGTCAAGAAGTGGAGTCTCTCATAGACAAAAATTTCACTTTTTCTCTTTCAATGAGTAGCCACTTGGTTCATTAAGAGTGCGCATCACATGTGCCACAAGTTGGCTATAGCATA
>JARHVA010000308.1:717500-767500 GCA_037957365.1 Torreya grandis
TCTTTGGTAAACCTTGTGTTGTGATTATTAGGATGTGAATAACCCTTATTTTTGGTGAATAATCATGGACTGAAGATGAGGAATAATAGGTTATGGAAACTTTTAAGTTGACTCTCGGTCATATGATAAAACAATCTATCTTTGCAATGATTCATGAATTCATACTTTTCCTTAATGAACACATTACTCATTACCTGAGACTAATTAAATAATAAACTTGCGTGGTGTTACGCATACTATTTGAATGACTTAAATACCTAGGTTTATTCAATAACATAGGAGGATAAATAAAGAATAGTTAAGCAACATTTAGGGATGGTGATCCTATATCATGATAAGTGACCCTTTAGCATGTGGAGTTATTGATTTTTCATTGCCACTTATATGCTTAGGTATTAGGATGTTCACATGTGTGATGTCATCCACCCCGAGATCAATTCATGGTTACTCATTTAGTTAATTAATACAAGTTATTATGAATTTCATAGTTATATCGTATTTATTAGTCATATCCTGATACAATTATCTATTTGTTTAGTAAACGACAATAAATTAATTCATACAATAACAACTCAGTCATTGCATGAACACAGCTGGTAAGGGACAAACAAATCAATGCAGTCATAGGCACGTAATGATGACATATTGTAACACAATTGAAATATATCAGATCTACATAGATTTACGTTGTTAATCACAGATTCATATCATTAAAATTACCATTGTGTACTACACGGGTGCCCTGCTTGGAATGGATTTACGATATCCATCAGTAATCTAAGCCTTGTTTAAGAAGTCAAACTTTCAAGTAATCTTTCAACAAAGCTCTAAATCTGTAAGAAAAGAAGTCTAGTTGGAGGTGTAAAAGGGGCAGCTCTCTATCCCTGTTTTATAGTCTCCATAATGTTTGTCAAATGGTCTCTTCAATTGCCCTCGTAAGAGCTCTGCAGGGTCGTATTCTATTTATACATCCACCATTCTTATCTTCTTGTCCACCTGTAATCAATAATCAAAGATCTGTCCACAAATGATAACACGAAAAGAGGTCACAAACCCAAATTTAGAACACTTGATTTTCATTTTAAATTTTAAAAGCAAGCAAAAAATCGCTAAAAGTAAATAAAATAAAAAACAAAAACATTGTATATAGATGAAAAGGAAAACATAAGTTGTTCAAATTCATCGCAAATTATTCAGCACTCAAAAATATTAGATTCCAAGTACAATCGCAGACTCGATCTCAACACTGACAGTTTACAGCATAAACCTGAATTAAAATTATACAACCATTGGTACAGCCTCTGGAAAAAAAAACTAGGTAATCAAAACCGTAATTTAACGAAGCATACAAATCTAAATCTATTAAGAGACCCTTACAAGCCCTAAAAATCCAATGTCTTCATACACCAAAAGGTATTAAAAAACTGTACCAAAAAAATCACAAACCCTAAAAATCCAATGCCTTCATGCACCAAAAGATATTTAAAAACTGTACTTAAAAAAAAAAATCCAAAAAAACACCTACCTTCGAAATCGATTGGAATTCATCAGCATAAAGAACAAACTGAAAACCCAGACAATAGAAACCATTTAACTCAAGTGTTACCCAAAAAAGAATAGATACGAAAATAATGCCTCATAAACCTAAATAACTAACAATAAACTGCATCCTTGTAAATAGCAATTTTGAGAAACAGCCATTGGATGAGATCCCCGCTCTCTTCAACACGTATGCCGGCGGTCACACATCGACACATCGTCACTTACATAGCTGTTTTCAACCAAGGGAAGGCAGAATGACAGGAACGGCATTAAAAGATTTCGAGATGAACAATAACAATGCCTAATTGGAACTTACCTAACTTGTACCATGTTACATCCATCAAAGCAGATGCATCCTCCATTTTTCCTCCGCTGATATGCTTATGTTGGGAGAAGATATTGATGGTGGCCATATAGAAAACAATAACAAACGAAAATAAAACAAATAATTAAAACTAGACATATACCAAAAACGAACAGCACTACAGGATAGAACAGAACACGGCCTGCACAACAGACTACACAACACACAAATTGAGGATCTCAACAATATGCTTTCCAAAAATCATTCACACTGCACCTTCCTTCATACTTATTTAATTTTACCGTTGAAGAATCATGGATTCTCATGCTATTTTTTTTTAAATTTCTACCCCAAAATCTGAGCCTCCATCCGCTCCTTTCTTACTTGACATCCACACCACCACCACCCAACAATTTAACGGCTCTGTTTTTTTCAATTTTATTCCACATCTTAATTTGGAGCTCCCGATTAGATGGCACACTCTTCAAAATTGATGGCGTTGTTTTTTAATCTATCCGTTAATCTCCATTGAAATGTGTGTGTGTGTTTTTTTTTTTTTTTAAATGTAAATATTAGTTTGGTAAAATACTTTATATTTTTAGAAAAATAAGAAAATTTATTTTTATATATTTTTATTGGCTGATAATTAATGATATTATAATTTATTTGGAAAAATTTAAATATTTAATATTAATAAATTGAAGAAAAAGAAATATTATATCTATAAAAAAAATCTCCATTGTTTTTTATATTTTCTTTGTTTATATAAGTACATCATCTATTGTGCATATCTCAATGACCATATATCATATTAAAAATGGTTGCATCATTTCACCTACATCCATTAAATACAACATGGTGAGGTCAAAAGCATACATTGTCTAGAGTTAATGAGAACCATGTTTAGACATTGGCATTCATGCATGACATCAACATATAAAAACTATCATGGATCTAAGAATGGAAAGAGCAAAGGGGTTGTCTATGATGAGCATTGAGCTTAATGAAATAAGTGGTGGTAGACTTTTGTAGAGGCCTAGATCACATCGTCCTTGAGTAAGACAATGACCATATCAAAGAAGCAAGACTCGACTCTTTTTTTTTGAAAGACAAGGGTTTTCTTTTTTCAAAATATGTCACTATGACACATTTCATTCCTCAAAGGATATAAAGTAGAAATGCAGTGGCAATTTAGGTCTCCTATAAATATGAAATATTCTCTAGTCTTACATTTTAGATCTTCAAGTCTAGCACTAAGGTCATCAAGCTTCACTATATCAGGGGAAAATAACTATAAACTATAAAACACCTCTAAAATTCATCATTGTAATGTATAAAATGTTTTCTTGTTGCTTTCAATGAAAACAAGAAGGGAGGGTTTAATAGGTTAGTTTCTCATTACCTCAACTTTCATATGGGTGAGAATCTCTGAAGTGTTTTTTTGTTGCTTTGAGTGAAAACTAATAGGGTGGCTTCTTGTTACCTTAGCTTTTATATTGACAAGAACATCGATTGAGATTTCAAGTAGATCTGAGATACCTCATCCCATTTAAAATCTGCCATTGCAACATCTTAACTATATTTTTTTTAATAAAAATAAAATAGATAATCATTTATACAATATATGATTTAAATGTTAGAGTTAGTTTTTCAAACTGTTATTGAGATATTATATACACTTTGGGTATCTGCTTCTTTATGCACAAAGGGAGGAAGTCAAAACAATTTTCAAGAACCTCCATGATACTATTGAGGTTATTAAATAATTGGGTATATTGGTACTTGACTATGATTGATATGCAATAATATATTCAACTTTTTAATAATCAGGGTATGATTTTGTTTATTTTTTTAATATGCTTTTTACATTTTTATGTCAAAAGGTCGCTTTGTTTTTAACATTTAAATACACTGAGATTTTGTTTACATTTTCATGTACAAAAATGATTTTATCTAATTTTTTTAATATAAATATGTTTTCTATATTTATTGCTTGCAATCAAAATTATGTTGATATGTAGTTTTTTTAAAATCTAAAAGTTGTTTAAATTGGTTTTATTTTTGTTAGTTAATAGTGTTTAATATTTCCTTAGGAAAACGATCAAAGGCATCACAAAAGAACATAATTTTCATTCCGGTGATAGGGCCATTTCTTTTAAAGTTTCTCTTATTTATACTTTTTTCTCCTCTCAAATATTGCCTTAACATGATTTGATTTTTTTTCAAGGTTTTATCTCTGTAAAAATAAATCATTTGATTATACTTATGATTGGTTTTATTTGATTTAAATTTAAAGATTTTTTCACTTATCTTATTGAAATATATTGTGTACGTTCTTAGTATCATTGAATAATTTTGTTTGATTTGAATTTTAGTTGTTTTACTCTCATACTTAAATGAAAAAATATATTTTATTTCCTAATACCAAAAATATTGTGCATCCACATTTTTAATTATAAATTATAGGATATGAAATTTTTAATCTATAAATTTGAGTATTGAATAGAATTTCATACATTCTTTTTTATTTGAAGAGTGTATTACATTTAGATCCATACAACAATGTCTTGTCAACTCATTATTTATTGGAACATGTATCACAATACTTTTAAAAAATGAAGAGATAATCAAAAATCATATGTTAATTGATTTAGGTTTTTCTTATTTTCATCTATTTTTGGCATGCATGTTTTTTCCCATAAGATGGATGCCCATATTTTCAAAGTTTTGGCACAATTTGTTTATACATTCTACCTGTGACATGCCAATTATTTAAAAACATGGATCATTTTCAAAATATAAGGATGGACAGTATATTCATTTTTTTGGTTTTATAGAAGAACAAATATGATGGTAGAATATTATTTAGTAGTCTACGACTATTTTATATAGTTATTATGGCCATGGCTTTCTCTATTATTGCTCCTGTATTCATAAAGAATTAAGAAAGATTCCATTCATACAACTGTCTTACTGTAAGTAGGGAAAACATTTGTGGCTATTTTTCTAGTACATTTTCCCACAAAAATATATATTCAGAATGCATTCCCCAAACTTTTATATCAACTACTAAAAACCTTATGAAAATGGGAAATTCATTTTTTGATCACGACCTTTTTTCCAGCTCACATTTGGTGTTTGAGTACTTTTATTGTATTGAATTAAAAAATTCTTATGAAATCAGTGATTTTATTCTCTGCTCCTGAAGTGTCTCTTGACATCTATTCTCATTTAATATTTTTTTATAAAAATAAATTATTAATATATATAAAATTTAAAACAAGGCATGAGTATTTAAATTTATTCTAGACTTTTGACTTGCACAATTAAAAAGGGGTTTGTTGAAAAAGTTAAGGAATTGAAATGGAAATTGACTACATTTTGAATACAAATAGTGAAACTTTCATATATATATATATATATATATATATATATATATATATATATATATATATATATATATAATAGCTTATTCTAGGTAGAATTCACAATTTGATAGGGTCTACACTTTTCACGAATCATAAAAATTATATCAAAAAGTATAAAATATTAAAAATGTAATTACTTACCAACTTATTTTATACTGTATGCCTTCAAAAGTTTTCAAATAACTCTATGTAGCAATCCTTGCATAATATAACTGCACATAAATACACATAAATATACAAATATCTCAATCTTAATATTTTAGATGGATCTATCACGAGTTAAGGTGCCAATTCTACCATAACATACATAAGGATTAACTTTTTGAATCCTTTG
The DNA here is from genome assembly GCA_037957365.1 of Torreya grandis. Lineage (NCBI taxonomy): Eukaryota > Viridiplantae > Streptophyta > Pinopsida > Cupressales > Taxaceae > Torreya > Torreya grandis. The sequence continues at coordinate 723,109 of JARHVA010000308.1, forward strand.
GATATCTTTTGGTGCATCCATAACACCTTCAGTCTTCTTTTGATCCATATCATATTCATATTAAGGTAGATTTATGTCAAGTTAAAAAAATTATATCTTTAAAATTAATACAGATCCATTTAAACATGCATTTGGTATTTGTTCAAAAAGTATCCAAAAGACTTTGAGGTTTATATCCACTTTCTATTATGATTTTATGAATTCTCATACCTTGGTCCAAATCTCTTAGTTTGATATAGGTTGGGAGTGTAGTGGAAAAGGTGAATTGACTATCTTAGTAAGTGATCGTAATTGTTTTATTCTAACAACCTTTGTTTCACAACATAGTAAATCTGAAACCCATATCTAGAGTAGGATTCCTTGTTGTATTTGATAAAATAGATTTAATGCCTTGTGAGGATGGCCATTTCTTCTATAGCTTGTCTAAAATGTTGGCTTAGTCTCTATAACAAGTTTGATGAAAATATCATAATGGGTTGTATGTAAAGAGATTTTGTAAAACCAAATTCAGTTGATGTTTTTGTTATTACACCTTGCATTGAAGAGTGCAAAATCATTAATTTCTTTTGTTTGGTCGAATGGACTGCTGGGATAGATCAGGCTAAGTCAATAGTGTTATAAAGAAATTTATAGTTATTCCCATGCACTTGAACTCATTGATCTAGTCTTGACATTTTAATATTTGATAAATTGTTATGGAAAACTACTCCTACCACTCTTATCTTTCCAGACATAACATAATTGGTAAGGGTTTATAGCTTAAGCCAACACTCTCTAGATCTTACATTTGTTCTCAAATTTTGCTTGCACTATCTCTTCCATGAAGTTGACACAATGTAGTTAGTATTTATGGTACAATTAGTTCATAGGTATGGTGTATTTTCTCAATGGTATAGATAGTCTCTAAAGTCAAAAGGTCATTTGGGAAAGGCATCCTCATTGTAGATATAGTAAATGTCTCTAACTAGTTTTACTAGCTAGAATGTTTTGCAATACATGCATATGATATAAAATTAATTAGTACATGTTAAAGTGGAGTGTTAACATTTCAATTTGCGTAGAAAAAGAAGATTTATTATAAAATTCATGTCAATGAGGGAACTGATCTAGTTTTGCATTCCATACAAACCTACCTTTCACAGATATGTGTTAGCTTTCTAATGCTTTCACATACATTTAGTACAATACACAAATATTTAAAGTGTCCACATACAACCAAAATGTTCAAGTCTACACCAACACATTCCATGGTTATGTTTCTCATTTATAAGAAAACACAACAAACTAACATAAGGTGTTGAAATACATTAACAAATTCTTGCCTTATATATGCCCCAAGATTGAATTTTCTACCTCTAAGACATTAGGGAAAACATTCCACAATGTTATCAAGATAAATTCCAAAGACAAAATAAAGTTAAAAAATCATCTTTAACCAACACCACATTTAAGAGCAAGCCCACATCATGTACACTAATCTCTCATGCACAAAATAAAGAAACACCAAAGGGTAACAACCTCTATCTCAACAAAAGGCCACATCACCATCACCATCAAGAATATGTAAGGTAATAAGTGGTACTAATGATACAAAATAAGTTCACACAATTATTCTAAGTTTCACACACAACAATCCTTGATTGTGCAATCTACATCAAGCCTCACAGAAGCAAAAGACACCAATATCAATGCTACTTTTATGAGCACTAGAAACTATGTCTTTTGACACTTTAGAGGAATGATAAAACCTCTTCCATACATAGTTTTGGGTCAAGAGTCAACCCTTTCACGTACTCATCAATAATAAGAGCAAAAAGAACATCAACATGCAAGTTGAAATCCATCTCCTAGGTCTTACCACATAAGACCATAGTTATATATATTATTTGGCCTGGCTTCAACAAGGGAAGGTTATTCAAGTTCAACGCCAATGCACTCTTGAGAATCAAGTCAAGCATATGAAATATAGGATCAAATGTGACATCATGACACTATAAGTATGTGACATTATACTCATTAATTTGTATGTGTATGATCACGATGATACCTATAGAGTTAAACCACATTGCTAGTCCATTAGAGACAATAAAAATACCTTCAACATTCTGGAGTCCCTTCGAAAAACCAAAGTCACTTTGATATCTACCAAAGTCACAATCTCATTTCACACATACACAAGTTTTTATTAATCATGGTTCATCCAAGGACACAAGAGTGCAAAAAGAAAACATGCATTGGTATCATGTCATGTGGTGTACTTGATATAGTAATAACTTAATAACTTACTACAACAATATATGAAGACATATTTTAAGAACCCAAAGTCCTAACGACACATTGCATGGTAAGAAACAAAATTGATTTGGTTTATGGATACCCTCTTCAAAATAAACCATTATACTTCAAATCCATTGTGAAGAATGATGAAATCTAGTACCAAATCCAAAAGCTTAATGATCAAGGCAAGATTAGGCCAAGATCTTTTTATTGTGGTGGCCCAATAATCCTTGTGCAAAAGATCATGGTTTATGGAACACATACATTAACTATTGCATGATCAACAACATAATGATAAACAATCAATATCCACCGATATGTAATTAGGACCTTATAAACCAGCTCCAACATGCACAATACTTCACCAAGACCAACATGAAGTCAAGTTACCATCATGTTCCCATCCATCTAGAATATGTTTGAAAGATGTTCATAACATAGTAAGAATTGTACAAATGGTTGGTTATGCCCTTACATTTGACTAATATACCAAAAATATTCATGTGCTTGGTGAATGACATACCTAGGCACTTCACCAACTCTTTCACCTTTATCTACTTGGTGACATTCTCATCTTTAGTAAACCATGGGAGGAGAATTTGGAACACGTCATGCACATCCTAGACACATTAATTCAAAAAAGAATCAAGTCATATTATGCAAGTTTAGAATCAATATAATGCAAATACAGTACCTAGTCTACATCATTGACTGCACATGTATCCTTGTAGATTTAAAGAAAATCAAAGTGATCCATGATTGGCCAACTCTATGCAATCTCATAGATATCATGAGTTTTTTTAAAACTTGATAAATTCTAATGCAAGTTAATCCTTGGATTTTTTAACATACTGTAGCCACTCAACCTATCATGCACATCAAATTTACAATCTAGTGTGCAACTACACAACAACTCATATTCAAGGAGATCAAGCAAAACTTGTGTGTTGTTCTCATCATTTCAATGTCTAAAATTGTCCAACCCTTTGAGATCAACATTGATGCATTAAACTATGCACTCAACACAATATTCACTCAACATAGACATTCAATTACTTATCACTATGAGAGATTCATCGACATAGTTCAACACTACTCCATTTATGAGAAATAAGTTATATTCCAGTGTTCAACCAATCAAACAATGGTGATACTACATATTTTTTAAGGAAGTAATAACTCTCTTAATTCACAAGCTATTTTAGGTCCTATATACACATTAGAAGCTGGAGAATATGCGCCACAAGAAGTCAATGACATTATTGCAATAATTCCATCTCATAGTCAAACATAAGGAGGGTATAAAATAAAGCAACATATTGCCTTAGCCAACATGTACTCATAACAATGCTTGACATTCATAGTCATAACTTTCCTAATTGTGAGTCACTATACTCAATAGAGCAACACTTCTTGTAAGCCTACACTACCCTTGTGCATGGTGAATAAATATATATATATATATATATATATATATATATATATATATATATATATATATATATATATATATATATATATATATATATATAGACACACACACACACACACACACACATATAGAGATATACATACAGGTGAAGTATGTTCAAGTTTATGTTTCTACAAGCTAATAAATCTTTGTTATGCCTGAAGCATTGTTACTAGTAGGAACGCATCAAAAATTCATCTAGAAATCTTTTAAATAGTTATATAAGTGATGATGTGCCGATATGTGTCCATCGGCATACATGTTGAAGAGGGCGGTGGTCTCATCCCACAGCTATATATAAAACTCTAATTATATAGAGCTTCATTTTGTTCCTTGAACATTGCGTGTGACTATTATGTTATATTGCTTTGATTAATACAAAGGTAATCTATTGAGAATCCAAAACAAATGAGAATTCATTAAGACATTAATACAATTGGGGCCATTATAGTTTTGAATTGGTGAGCAATAAGGAATGCAATGGCATGTATGAGGCATATGACGTGCTAACATGTTAGTCTTGTTACACACAGAGTTAATAGGTGTAATGCTTCTAAGTGTTAATATTAAGGTAAATATTAAAGAATACATGTAATGTGGTCCTTCATAAGACTTCATTCTACACTTTAAATTGGTATTATCATTACAACACTGATTAAAATTGGTATCACTATCAAGTAATGGAGAATGATCTCCTGCCAAGAGTTTGATCCCATGAAACACATGGGAAATCATATGAGTTTTAATAGAATGAAAAATAAAAATGTTTCACCAAGTAATAAAACACTGTATTCATTTTTTATAACCTTAGAGAAAGGACCAAAGGCCCCAAGCGCAAACAAGTCTAATATGTATGAAAAGCATATATTACATATATGAGTTGAACCTAGTCAAATGTTTCATTTGGTCCCTAAGCATGCAAACAAGTCCAACATTTTGTGAAAAGCATATGTTGTAGATATTTGAGTTGAACTCACTCAAATGTTTCAAATAGCCCACAGGATTTATGGGCATGGAAATACACATGGCAGTGTAAGAAAGGCCAACAAATTATTGCCCATGGAAATAAGCATGGGAGCATAAAAATTTTGTAGAGTTTTTTATTCACATCTACTAGACTAAAATAGTGTCTGTTAAAAAATAAAATTGTTTATGTTTGTTATTCACATATATTCCTAAGTTTTTTATTCATAAGTTTGTAAGTTTACTTTTGCATTTATGAGACTAAAAATAGTGTCTTGTGCTCAAAAAGGGTGGGTTGGGAAATACGCATGGAGTGGGTTGGGAAATACACATGGGAGTGTAAAATTTCTTTGTTAAGTTTGTTATTCACATTTATGAGACCAAAATAGTTTGTATGTTCAAAAAGGTTAAGTTTTGGACACTACAACATGAAAATGATGCAAGGCTATTAGGATTTCAACATTTGTAGGGCAAGGGTATTCTTTCTGCAATTGGATTAGTTCTTAGATAAATAAGGGATCCATGCACGTGTGGAGCTAGTGTGTATCCCAAATTAAAGAACTTCTCCATAGTTTACTGGAGAATATTTTCAAAGTTGAATTTATCCATAGTTTATTGAAAAATATTTCCAATTAAGTTTTGGCAATTCCTAATCATAAAATTTAAAAAAAAAAAATATTAATGACCTTAAGCATAATCAATTTAAATTTTTTACAAAAATAATGTTTAAAGACATTAAGCGTAATCAGTTTAAAATTTAAAAAATAATTATAGGATGTACTCGTATTTGACCTTAAATCTAATGATTTCAAAAATTTATCATAATCAGCATAAAATTTTAAAAAATAATGATAAGACGTATTGGCATTTGACCTTAATCCCAATGATTTCAAAATTTTAAAAAATAATCAATAATGATCAGATGTATTGCATTCAACTTTAAGCTTAACCATTGCAAAATTTTAGAAAATAATTCATTCCAATCATTAAGCACTAGCCAAATATACTATTTAGCAATTATTAACTTTTAAGTATTTAATCCTTTTTGATATTTCACAAATTTAAATTACAAAGACATGTAACAACCTCATGAAATACTCTTTATTAACTATCAATCTCCATCTAATCCCATAAACAACCTCATAAATTACTTTTTATTAACTATCAATCTCTATTTAATCTCCATCTAAAGAAGTTTACAATATAGCTTTTAGCCATATTGTACATGAAGACAAAAAATTTATCTAGATTGACACCAAAAATTTTAAAAATAAAGATCAAATGTACTGTATTTGACCTTATAAAATTTTAAAAAATAATTTATTTCAATCATTAAGCACTAACTAAATAAACAATTTAAAAATTAGACTTTTGGAGTAATTAATCTTTTCAAACATTTTACAAATTTAATAATACAACATAAACATAGTTTTAAATAAATTACTTAACAATTATTAACTTTTGAGTAATTAATTCTTCTCAACATTCCTTAAATTTAATATGAAAATACAAACATAAATGTTAACACATATATAGGTACAAATGGAATACCAAAAATAATAATAGACCTGTCAATTGAACACTAAACAAGATTAGTTTTATGATTGCTTTATTGTGAACATAATAAGATAATAGACCATAAAAAATAATAACAGACTTACTTAATTGAACACCAAAGAATCTTGTTGTAAGAATGTTGTTGTATAAATGATGGAAGTTATAAGATATGAAGACCATAAGACCTTAATTAAAACCTTATAGCCTTATAAATCATGCATATATTTAACTTTTCCTATTACAAACTTTTTATATTATAAAATTATAATTTATTTCATGAGCAGGCAGTAATTATCAACCTTTTTAATCTATAAAACTTGTTAAAACTTATTTCATGAACAAGAAATGATCATGAAACTTTTAATCTTTGAAAATGTTGCAAATCATATTCTCAAAACCTAATCCAAAAGTAGTAATAAAAATAAAATCTTTAGATCATCAAATTTAAGTTGTATCTCATTATCTGTATTTTCCAAAATGTTGCAAAGTACCCTGAAAATCCAATCTAAGAGATTGTAATAAAAATGTATTTTTAATAAAAATATCTTTTTAATAAAAATATCTTTTTTGATCATTCATTTAATACATATAAATATAAAATCTTAAGATCATTTAAAAAAAAACATTTCATTTAAATTTAAAATATATTTTTAAGTTGCATTTTAGGAGTGGCATAAAGAGGGAAAATTATCAAAACCTTATGTGGGGGTCAAACAAGGTGTTGGTTAAACTTTTTAAAATTATGAAGTAAATTTGAGTAATAAAGGTATATGAACGAAGTTTATAATGTCTTTTAAGAGTGGAAACTCAAACCAATTGTAAGATTTACATAAATAAAATTTCAAAATTTTAAAGAGTAAATTCAAATTAATTTTATTATTTATTTATAAATATTAGATGAGAAAAATATCAAATTTTAAGTATACAAAAAGTTTTATTATGCATTAATTTAAATATACAAATTAAAATGTCAAATTTAAATTTAAACTTTTCTGAGAGTAAAGTTCATTTAAATTAATATTATTTATTTATAAATAGCAAATGAAGAAAACATCAAATTCTAAGTTTAGAAAAACTTTTATTATACATTAATTTAAATATACAATGGTAAGAGTTTTACTATATATTAATTTAAATATATAAATTAAAATGTCAATTCAAGTAACCTATATATATCATGCATATAATTAACCTTTCCTATTATAAACTTTTTATATTGTAAAATAATAATTTATCTCATGAGAGGCAACAATTATCAACCTTTTTAATCTAAGATTAAAACTTGTTAAAACTTATTTCATGAGTGAGAAATGATCATGGAACTTTATATCTTATTATATTTTTTAATCTTTGGAAATGCTACAAATCATAGCCTCAAAATCTAATCTAAGAGTAGTAATGAAAATAAAATATTTAGATCATCAAATTTAAGTTGCATCTTATTATCCGTATTTTCAAAAATATTGTAGTGTAACTATGAAAATCTAATCCAAGAGATTGTAATAAAAATATCTTTTTGATCATTCATTTAATATATATAACTATAAATCTTAAGATCATTTTTTAAATAAAAATATTTTCTTTAAATTTAAAATATAACTACTTTTAGTTTTTTTTATTGAAAAAATGTTTATATTAAACCATTAGTAAAAGTACAACGTATCATACAAAAAAGAAGGGTGGAGAGGAGCAACATAACGAGGGAAATAATGAATATTAATTATTTATTATATGACAAAAATGTAACCTCAAATATATAAAATAAGAGAAACGGTAAAGGTTTTATTAGACATTAATTTAAATATATAAATTAAACTGTCAAATATACCAAATAGGAGAAATGGTAAATTTTTTATCATACATTAACTTAAATATACAAATAAAATATGAGTTTTTTCAAGAAATATCTTTCCTAAAATAAAATTAATGCAAATAAATATTATTTATTTATTGACTGAGTATCAAATGAATATTACTTATTTATTAGGTAAGTAAAATGTCAAACTTTATAAAATGTCAAACAAACAAACAAATAGTCTATCATTTCTTTGTTCAAACCCTAATTTATCATTTATTTGTTTAAATTAATCCCATTGGGTAATGTTTTAATACTCATTTTATTTCTTTAAGTTTATTGATCCTTCCTCATCACCAAACTTAAAGTACACATTGTTCTCTTTAAGTTAATCTATAAAAACTCAAATATAAAGATCTATTCCCATGACCTAGGTTATTTTCATTGAGTTATATATATATATATATATATATATATATATATATATATATATATATATATATATATATATATATATATTTGTAAAATCAGGGTTCAATGTAGTTCTTAAACAATATTATTTCATGCACTTTTTGTTAATACACCATGGGCACTTTTGCAATAATTTTAGTTTATTGTCTCATATTCATCACTTTTGTTTACTCATCTATTTGTGAATGGTATATTAAATTGTACCTTCTTCAAAAATTCCAATTGATAATCTATATAAAAAATTACCCTTCATTTTAACAACTATTTTATCTCACCAAGTAATTATTTTTTACCGATTATAATCCTACCCACTTTTACTTCTTTAAATCAATCTATCCCATTGGGTAATGCTTTAATACATATTTAGTTTCTCTCATTTTATCGAGCCCTCCACATCATTAAACTCAAATTATGTGATATCTACAAGTCAATCTATAAAAACTCAAATTTAAAGACCTATTCCCATGACCCAGGGTCTTTTCATTGAGTTCCATACATATCTATTTGTATAATTAGGGTCTAATGTAATTATGAAACAATATTATTTCATGCACCTTTTCTTCATACAACATGGTCTAATGTAGTTAGGAAAAAATATTATTTAATGCTCTTGTAAAAACTAGAGTCTAATGTAGTTCTATCATCAACTCTTCACTTGACATCAACTTTTTATTCATACATCATGGTAATTTTTTCAATTTTTTTCTTTCACTTGTTTATGCATGTCTTGTATATATTATGCAAATTCCTCCAATTAGGTGTATAACAATTTAATACTTTTCAATTTGTACCCACATTTAAATTAAATTGTTATAAGTATATTCACCTTGTGCCAAGATCAATCCCACTATTTTGGTTTGTTTCAAACCAACATCTCAACAAATTTCCAAGACTTGTATTCACCTGCATTTTTACTCATATGTTTATGGATGGTATGTTGAATTATAACTTTTTCAGCATGTCTAAATGATAATCTATATCCAAAATGTGTCTTTCAATATAGAAACCATTTAATCCCATTTGATAATTCTAGAAAAAAAACCCTTTTGTTCCTAATTATAACTTTATTTTATCATATGTTTGTATAACTTTATTTTATCATTGAGTTTTTTTCCAAACCATCTCAATAAATTTCCAAGACTTGTATTCACATGCATTTTTTATCCATATTTTTAAAGATGGTACATTCAATCGTAAATTATTCATCAAGTCTAAATAATAATCAAAATTCCTAAATGTGCCCTTCAATATGAAAACTATACTATCTCATTGTGCAATGTTTTAATACCCATTCTATTTATTTCAATTTAACTTTCTTTTACCATATGGTTTTATAAGCATTAAACTTTCTCATGAACACTTTAAAGCTCATTAGTTCCTCCACATCATCAAATTCAAACTACACTTTAATCTCTATAATCTAATCTAGCAATACTCTTTATCAACACTAATGTTTCATTCTTTTTTAAACTAAAAATTCAAAACTCGTATACAACACAATTATTTTCCCATCTATTTTTTAATTCTCATATTATTTAAAAACTTCAAATCTCATTGGGCCTACCACATCATCCATGTCAAATAAGTCTTTGAAATTTTTAAGCCACTCATTCAAATATTTTATCATTGACTCTTCACTTGCGATTAATGTTTTGTTTATCCACCATGGTAAATTACTTAATTTTCTCTTTTAATTGTTTATACATGTTTTATATATGTTAAACAAAATCCTCCTATAAGTTTAGTTTCCCACACACTTTAATAAACTTTAGTTTTCTTCTAGATAAATTTTTGTACTCATATTGATTAAATTGTTATAAGCATATTCACCTTATGCCAAGATCATCCCACTGTTTGGATTATTTTCTAAACCAACATGTCAACAAATTTCCAAGACTTATATTCGCATGCATTTTATCATATGTTTGCATTACCATTTAACTTGGTATGAGATATTTTCAATCTTATTGGTCTCTCCAACATCAAACTTATATATAGTTTAATCTTTGTGAGTTAATATATCAAGACTCATATTCAACACTAATATTTTAGTGTTTTTCAAAACAAACATTCAAAAAATTCAAGACACTTATTTAACACAACTATGGATGGTACTCTAAATTGTAACATTTTAATTATGTTGAACTAATAATCACATTAGATAATTTTTAATATCTATTTTATTACTTTCAACTTTCTTAGCAAGTCCAAATGATAATCTACATGTAAAATCATTGACTTTAGTATGGAAACTATTCTATCATATTGGATAATTATTTTACACTCCTTTTGTTCTTCTTAGTTTTACTTCCTTAAACCATAGGATTTTATAACCATTCAACTTGGTCAAACACTGTTGTGTTAATTATGTTAATTGGGTACTTCACATCACCAAAATTGAAGTAAACTTTGATCTTTCTAATCAAATCTATAAATACTCATGTTTAACACCAATATTTCACATTTTTCAATCCAAAAATCTCAATATATTTTCAATATTCATGTTTGACATACTTATTTTCCCATCTATTTTTAGAGTATAATAAAAAAAAAAAAATTCAATGCATCAAACTAATAATGTAAAAAAATAATTTTCCTTTAACTTTTTCAACAATTATATCTTATGGCCTTATATTCATAACTTTTTTTTACTCATTCGTTTGTAAGTGGTACACTAAATTGTAACTTATTCAATAAGTCCAATTGATAATTTATAGAAAAATTTATCCTTAGTTTCAGCAACTATTATATCTGAACAAGTAATCTTTTTTCTACCCATTATAATTCTCATTGATTTTACTCCTTTAAACCAATCTATCCCATTTGATAATTTTTTAATACTCATTTTGTTTCTCCCAATTTATCGACCCATCCACATCATCAAACTCAAAGTACACATTGATCTCTATAAGTTAATCTATAAAGACTCAAATCTAAAAACCTATTTCCATGATTGCGACTCTCTTCATTGAGTTGCCTACATATCTATTTGTAGAATTAGGGTCTAATGTTGTTCAAAAACAATATTATTTCGTGCAATTTTTGTTCATAGACCATGGACACTTTTTCAATAATTATATCTTATTGTCTCATATTCATCATTTTTGTTTACTTATTTGTTTGTGAATGGTAAATTAAACTGTAACTCCTTCAACAAGTCCAATTGATAATCTATAGAAAAAATTACCCTTCATTTCAATAACTATTATATCTCACCAAGTAATAAATTTTTTACCCATTATAATCCTACCCACTTTTACTTATTTAAATAAGTCTATCGCAATCGGTAATGTTTTAATACATATTTTATTTCTCTAAATTTATTTAGCCTTCCACATCATCAAATGAAAAGTACACTTTGATATCTTTAAGTCAATCTATAAAGACTCAAATCTAAATATCTATTCCCATGACCTTGGCTCTTTTCATTGAGTTGCCTACATATATATTTATAAAATGAGGGTCTAATGTAGCTCAGAAACAATATTATTTCATGAAATATTTGTCCATACACCAGTGTCTAATATAGTTAGGAAAAGATATTATTTCACGCACTTGTAAAACTTAGAGTCTAATGTAGTTCTATCATTGACCCTTCACTTGAGATCAAATTTTTGTTTATACACCATGGTAAATTTCTCAATAATTTTTCTTTCAATTGTTTATGCATGTCTTATATATGTTATGCAAATTCCTCCAATTAGGTGTAGAACCCTTTTATAATTTTTAGTCTACATCCAAATTAAGACATTTTAGTTTCCCACTAGATAATATTTTGTACACATATTTATTAAATTGTTATAATCATATTCACCTTGTGCCAAGATCAATCCCACTATTTTTGTTTGTCTCAAACCAACATCTCAATAAATTTACAAGACTTGTATTCACTTGAATTTTTACTCATATGTTTATGGATGGTACCTTGAATTATAACTTTTTTAGTAAGGCCAAATGATAATTTATATGCAAAAACATGTCTTTCAATATAGAAACCATTTTATCACATTAAATAATTTTTAAAAGTTCCTTTTGTTCCTCAGTAAAACTTTATTTTATCATATATTTGTATGAACATTTAATTTGGTAAGAGACACTTTCGAGTTTATAATTCCCTCCACCATCAAATTTGAAGTACAATTTGATCTCTATGAGTCAATCTATTAAGACTCATATTCAACACCAATGTTTTAGAGTTTTTCAAACCAAACACTTTAAAAATTTAAGACTCTTACTTAATACGACTATTTTTCCATCTATTTTTGGATAGTACACTAAATTTTAATATCTTCATTGTGTACAACTAATAATCACATTGAATCATTTTTAACACCCATTTTATTGATTTCAACTTTTTTAGCAAATCCTAATGATAATGTATAAATGGATGCATTCCCTTCAGTATGGAAAATATTTTATCACATTGGATAATTAATTTATATCCTTTTTGTTCCTCTCAATTTTACTTATACCATAGGGTTTCATGACCATTCAACCTAGTTAGATACTTTCATGTTAATCGAGCACTCCACATAATCAGAATCAAAGTAAACTTTGATATTTGTAATCCAATCTATAAATATGGTTCCCAATGGTACTAAAATACAATTTTTTCCCACCAAATATTATCAAAACATCTATCAATTTCCTTTAATTTTAGATTAACTTGTTGTGTGTACCCAATGGTACTAAAGTATAATTTGTTTCCACCAAATAATTGCTTGTACTCATATTTATTAAATTATTATAGGCATATTCACCTTATTCCAAAATCAATCCCACTCTTTTGGCTTTTTTCCAAACCATCTCAATAAATTTCTAAGATTTGTATTCACAAGCATTTTTTATCCATATTTTAAAAAATGGTACATTGAGTTGTAAATTATTCAAAAAGTCCAACTAATAACATAAATTCATAAATGTGCCTTTCAATATGAAAACTATCTTATTTCATTGTGTAACGTTTTATTACCCATTTTGTTTATTTCAATTTAACTTTCTTTTACCATATGGTTGTATAACCATTCAACTTAGTCATGGATACTTTAAAGCTCATTAGTTCCTCTAAATCATCAAATTAAAATTAAAATCTAATATCTTTGATCCAATCTATCAAGAATCTTATTCAACACTAATGTTTCATACTTTTTCAAAATAAAAATTCAAGACTCATATACAACACATATATTTTCCCATCTATTTTTTCATTCTCATATTCTTTAAAAACTTTAAATCTCATTGGTCCACCCACATCATCCATGTTGAATCAGTATTTTAACTCTATAAGCCACTCATTCAATTTTTTTTATCATTTACTCTTCACTTGAGATCAATTTTTTATTTATACGCCACGGTAAATTGCTTAATTTTTTCTTTCAATTATTTGTGCATGTTGTGTATATGTTATACAAAATCCAACTATAAGTTTAGTTTCCCACACACTTAAAGAAACTTTTATTTCCCACTACATAAGTTTTTGTACTCATATTGATTAAATTGTTATAAGCATATTCACCTTATGCCAAGATCAATCCCATTGTTTGGATTTTTTTCTAAACCAACATCTCAAAAAATTTGCAAGACTTGTATTCACAAGCATTTTAGCATATGTTTAAATTACCATTTAACTTAGTATGGGACACTTTTAAGCTTATCATTCCCTCCAATATCAAAATTTAAATATAGTTTGATCTCTGCGAGTCAATCTACCAAGACTCATATTCAACACTAATATCTCAGTGTTTTTCAAACCAAATATTTAAAAAATTCAAGACTCTTATTTAACGCAACTATTTTCCTGTCTATTTTTGGAAGATAAATTAAATTGTAACATTTTCATTATGTTTAACTAATAACCAAAGTTTATATATATATATATATATATATATATATATATATATATATATATATATATATATATATATATATTAATTTCAAATTTATTAGTAAGTCCAAACAATAATCTACATGTAAAAGCATTCACTCTAGTATGGAAACTATTCTATCATATTAGATAATTATTTTATACTCATTTTGTTCTTATCAGTTTTACTTACTTATACCATAGGTTTTCATAACCATTCAACTTGGTCAAACATTGTTCTATTAATTGGGCACTGCACATCCTCAAACTTGAAGTAAACTTTGATCTTTCTAATCAAATCTACAAATACTCATGTTTAACACCAACATTTCACATTTTTTAATCTAAATATCTCAATATATTTTCAATATTCTTATTCAATATACTTATTTTACCATCTATTTTTAGAGTACAATAAATTTTATTTTTTTCATGCATCCAACTAATAATCTACAAAAATAATTTTCCTTTAACTTTTTCAACAATTATATCTTATTGCCTCATATTCATCACATTTGTTTACTTATTTGTTTGTGAGTAGTACACTAAATTATAACTTATTCAATAAGTCCAATTGATAATCTATAACAAAATAATCCTTCATTTCAACAACTATTATATCTTGCCAAGTAATTATTTTTCTACCCATTATAATCTTACCCGATTTTATTTATTTAAATTAGTGTATCCCATTGGTTAATGTTTTAATACATATTTTGTTTCTCTTAGTTGATTGAGCTCTCCACATCATCAAACTCAAATTATACATTGATCTTTTTAAGTCAATCTAGAAAGACTCAAATCCAAATACCTATTCCCATGACCCAGGCTCTTTTTATTGAGTTGCCTACATATCTATTTGTAGAATCAGGGTCTAATGTAGTTTTGAGACAATATTATTTCATACACTTTTTCTTCATACACCATGGTATAATGTAGTTAGGAAACAATATTATTTCATCCATTTGAAAAAATAAAAGTCTAATGTAGTTATATCATTGACTCTTTACTTGAGATCAACTTTTTTATCATACACCTTAGTAAATTTGTCAATTTTTTCTTTTAATTATTTATGCATGTCTTGTATATGTTATGAAAATTCCTCTAATTAGGTGTACAACACTTTAAGATTTTTTAGTTTACACCCACATTAAGACATTTTAGTTTCCCATCAGATAATATATTGTATGCATATTGATTAAATTGTTATAAGCATTTCATCTTGTGCTAATAGCAATCCCACTATTTAGGTTTGTTTCGAACCAACATATCAAAAAATTTATAGGACTTATATTCCCTAACATTTTTACTCATATATTTATGGATGGTATGTTGAATTATAACTTTTTCAACAAGTCCAAATGATAATCTATATGCAAAAACATGCCTTTCAATATAGAAACCATTTTATCCCATTACATAATTTTTAAAATCCCATTTTTTTTCTTGGTATAACTTAATTTTATCATATATTTTTATGACCATTTAATTGGGTATGAGACACTTTCAATTTTATCAGTCCCTCCACCAATAATTTAGATGTACACTTTGATCGATGCGAGTCAATCTATTAAGACTCATATTTAAAACCAATGTTTTAGCTTTTTTCAAATCAAACACTTAAAAAATTCAAGGCTCTTATTTAATACAATTATTTTTCCATATTTTTTTGGATGGTACACTAAACTGTAACATCTTCATTGGTTACAAATAATAATCACATTGAATAACTTTTAACACCTATTTTATTGTTTTGAACTTTTTTAACAAGTCCAAATGATAATGTATATATAGAAACATTCCCTTCAGTATGGAAACTATTCAATCACATTGGATAATTAGTTTATATCCTTTTTGTTCTTCTTAGTTTTACTTCCTTATACGAAAGGGTTTCATGACCATTAAACCTAGTCAAATACTTTCACGTTAATGGAACACTCAACATGATCAAACTCAAAGTAAACTTTGATACTTGTAATCCAAGCTATAAATATGGCACCCAATGGTACTAAACTACAATTTTTTCACCAAATATTATCAAAACATCTATTAATTTCCTTTAATTTTAGATTAACTTGATGTGTGTACACAATGGTACTAAAGTACAAATTTTTTCACCAAATAATTTCTTGTACTCATATTGATTAAATACTTATAGATGTATTCACCTTATTAAAAAATCAATCCCACTCTTTGGGTTTTTTTTCCAAAACATCTCAATAAATTTCCAAGACTTGTATTCACATGCTTTTTGAATAACTTTTAACACATATTTTATTGTTTTGAACTTTTTTAACAAGTACAAATGATAATGTATATATAGAAACATTCCCTTCAGTATGGAAACTATTCAATCACATTGGATAATTAGTTTATATCCTTTTTATTCTTCTTAGTTTTACTTCCTTATACCAAAGTGTTTCATGACCATTGGACCTAGTCAAATACTTTCATGTTAATGGAACACTCAACATGGTCAAACTCAAAGTAAACTTTGATACTTGTAATCAAAGCTATAAATATGGCACCCAATGGTACTAAACTACAATTTTTTCACCAAATATTATCAAAACATCTATTAATTTCCTTTAATTTTAGATTAACTTGATGTGTGTACACAATGGTACTAAATTACAATTTTTTTCACCAAATAATTTCTTGTATACATATTTATTAAATCATTATAGATGTATTCACCTTATTAAAAAATCAATCCCACTCTTTGGGTTTTTTTCCAAAACATCTCAATAAATTTCCAAGACTTTTATTCACATGCTTTTTTTTCATATTTTAGAGAGTACGTTGAATTGTAAATTATTAAAGAGGTCTAAATAATAATCTAAATTCATAAACATGCCCTTCAGTATAGAAACTATCCTATCTCATTGTGTTATGTTTTAATACCCATTTTATTTATTTCAATTTAACTTTGTTTTACCACATGGTTGTATAACCATTCAACTTGGTCAGTAACACTTTAAAGCTCATTAGTTCCTCCACATCATCAAATTCAAATTACACTTTAATTTCTATGATCTAATGTATCAAGACTCTTATTCAACACTAATGTTTAACACTTTTTCAAACTAAAAATTCAAGACTCATATACAACACAACTATTTTCTCATCTATTTTTTCATTCTCATATTATTCAAAAACTATAAATCTCATTGAGCTACCCACATCATCCATGTTGAATCACTCGTTGAACTTTGTAAGCCACTTATTCAAATCTTTTATCATTCACTTTTCACATGCAATAATATTTTTGTTTATACACCATGATAAATAATTTAATTTTTTCTTTTAATTATTTATGCATGTTTTGTATATGTTATAAAAAATCCTCCTATAAGTTTATTTTTTGACACACTTTAATAAAGTTTAGTTTCCCACCAGATTAATTTTTGTACTCATCTTGATTAAATTGTTATAAGCATATTCACTTTATGGCAAGATCAATACCACTATTTGGATATTTTTTCTAAACCAACATTTCAATAAATTTACAACACTTTTATTCACATGCATTTTATCATATGTTTTCAATGCTATTTCACTTGGTATGAGACACTTTAAATTTTATCATTCCCTCCACAATCATACATTAAATATACTTTGATCTCTATGAGTCAATGTATTAAGACTCATAATCAACACCAATGTTTTACCATTTTTCAAATAAAACACTTAAAAAATTCAAGACTCTTATTTAAAACAACTATTTTCCCATCTATTTTTGAGTGGTACTCTAAATTAAAACATCTTCATTATGTATAACTAATAATCACATTGAATAATTTTAAACACCCATTTTATTCCTTTCAAATTTTTAAGGAAGTCCAAATGATAATGTATATATATAAACATTCCCTTCAGTATGGAAACTATTGTGTCACATTAGATAATTAGTTTATATCATTTTTGTTCCTCTCAATTTTACTTTCTTATACCATAGGGTTTCATGACCGTTCAACCTAGTCAAATACTTTCACGTTAATCGAGAACTTCACATCATCAAAATCAAATGAAACATTGATTTTTGAAATACAATCTATTAATAGGGTACCCAATGGTACTAAACTACAATTTTTTTCCACCAAATATTATCAAAATACCTATCAATTTCCTTTAATTTTAGATTAACTCGTTGTGTATACACAATGGCACTAAACTACAATTCTTTTTCACCAAATAATTTCTTTTACTTATATCAATTAAATTATTATAGGAATATTCACATTATTCCAAAATCAATCCCACTCTTTGTGAGTTTTTCCAAACCTTCTCAATAAATTTCCAAGAATTGTATTCACATGCATTTTTTATCTATATTTTTAAAGATGGTATGTTGAATTGTAAATTATTCAGCAAGTCTAAATAATCAACTAAATTCACAAACATGCCCTTTAATATGAAAACTATCCTATACCCATTTTGTTTATTTCAATTTAACTTTCTTTTACCATATGGTTGTAAAACCATTCAACTTGATCATGAATAATTTAAAGCTAATTAGTTCCTCCACATCATCAAATTCAAATTACACTTTAATCTCTATAATCCAATCTATCAAGACTCTTATTCAATACTAATGTTTCATACATTTTCAAACTAAAAATTCAAAAAATTCAAGACTCATATAGAACACAAATATTTTCCCATCTATTTTTTCATTCTCATATTCTTTGAGAACTTTAAATCTCATTGGGCCATCCACATCATCCATGTCAAATTAGTCTTTGAACTCTTTAAGCCACTCATTTAAATATTTTATCATTCTCATATTTTTAGATGGTACACTAAATTGTAACATATTCATTGGGTGAAACTAATAATCACATTGAATAATTTTTATTACCCATTTTATTTCTTTCAACTTTTTTAGCAAGTCCAAATGATAATGTATATATAGAAACATTCCTTTTAGTATGGAAACTATTTTTCACTTTGGATAATGAGTTTATATCCTTTTGGTTCCTTTCAATTTTACTTCATTATTCCATAGGGTTTCATGACCATTAAACCTAGTCAGATACTTTCACGTTAATTGAGCACTCCTCATAAGCAAACTTGAAGTAAACTTTGATATTTGCAATCTAATCTATAAATATGGTACCAAATGGTACTAAACTACAATTTTTTCCCACCAAATATTATCAAGACATCTATCAATTTCCTTTAATTTTAGATTAAATTCTTGTGTGTACTCCTCAATGGTACTAAACTATAATTTTTTCCCACCAAATAATTGTTTTTACTCATATTGATTAAATTATTATAGGTATATTCACCTTATTCCAAAGTAAATCCCACTCTTTGGGTTTTTGTTTTTCAAACCATCTCAATAAATTTTAAAGGCTTATATTCCCATGTATTTTTTTATATATTTTTAAAGATGGTATGTTAAATTGTAAATTATTCAACAAATCTAAATAATAATCTAAATTCATAAATGTGCCCTTCAATATGGAAACCATCCTATCTAATTGTATAATGTTTTAATACCCATTTTATCTATTTAAATTTTAACTTTATTTTACCATATGGTTTTATAACCATTCAACTTGGTCAGGAATAATTTAAAGCTCATTAGTTTCTCCACATAATATAATTTAAATTACACTTTAATCTCTATAATACAATATATCAAGACTCTTATTCAACACTATTGTTTCAAATTTTTTCAAACTAAAAATTCAAAAAATTCAAGACTCATATACAACATAACTATTTTCCCATCTATTTTTTTGTTCTCGTATTCTTTAAAAGCATTAAATCTCATTGGGCCACCCACATCATCCATGTAAAATCAATTTTTGAGCTCTGTAAGCTACTCATTCAAATATTTTATTATTGACACTTCACTTGTGATCAAATTTTTGTTTATACACCATGGTAAATTGCCTAATTTTTTATTTCAATTGTTTATGCATGTTTTGTATACGTTATACAAAAACCTCCTATAAGTTTAGTTTTCCAAACACTTTTAAAACTTTAGTTTCCCACTAGATAAATATTTGTACTCATGTTGATTAAATTGTTATAAGCATATTCACATTATGTCAAGATCAATCCCACTATTTGGATTTTTTCTAAACAAGCATCTCAAAAAATTTCCAAGACTTGTAGTCACATGCATTTTATCATATGTTTGCAATATCGTTTAACTTGGTATCAGACACTTTCAATCATATCAGCCCCTCCACCATCAAACTTTAAATATACTTTGATCTTTATGAGTCAATCTATCAAGACTCATATTCAACACTAATATTTGAGCATTTTTCAAGCCAAACACTCAAAAAATTCAAGACTCTTATTTAACATAACTATTTTCCCATGTATTTTAAGATGGTACACTAAATTATAACATTTTCATTGTGTTCAACTAATAATCACACTAGATAATTTTTAATATATATTTTATTAATTTTAACTTTCTTAGCAAGTCCAAATGATAAACATGTAAAAACAATCAATTTAGTATGGAAACTATTCTATCATATTGCATAATTATTTTATAATCCTTTTGTTCCTTTCAATTTTACTTCATTATACCATAGGGTTTCATAACCATTTAACTTGGTCAATCACTATTGTGTTGATTGGGCACTCCACATCATCAAATTTGAATTAAACTTTGATATTTCTAATAAAATCTATAAAACTAATGTTTAACACCAATATTTCATATTTTTTAATCCAAACATCTCAATATATTTTCAAGACTCTTGTTTGACATACTTATTTTATGATCAATCTATAAGGACTCAAATCTAAATAGCTATTCCCATGAACTGTGCTCTTATCATTGAGTTGCCTACATATCTATTTGTAGAATCAAGGTCTAATGTAGTTCTAAAACAATATTAGTTCATGCATTTTTTTTCATACACCATAGTATAACATAATTAGTAAATAATATTATTTCATGCACTTATAAAACTTAGAGTCTAATGTAGTTCTATCATTGACTCTTCATTTGAGATCAATTTTTTATTCATACACCATGGTGAATTTATCAATTTTTTTTCTTTCAATTGTTTATGCATGTCTTGTATATGTTATGCAAATTCCTCCAGTTATGTGTACAACATTTTAAGACTTTTCAATCTACACCCACATTAAGACACTTTAGTTTCCCACTAGATAATATTTTGTACACATATTGATTAAATTATTATATGCATATTCACCTTGTGCCAAGATCAAGCCCCCCATTTTGGTTTGTTTCAAACCAAAATCTCAACAAATTTCTAGGACTTGTATTCACTTAGATTTTTACTCATATGTTTATGGATGGTATGTTGAATTATAACTTTTTTAGGAAGTCCAAATGAAAATCTATGTGCAAAACCATGTCATTTAATATAGAAACCATTTTATCCCATTGGATAATTTTAAAAAATCCCTTCTATTTCTCAGTATGACTTTATTTTATGGTATGTTTATATGACCATTTAAGTTGATATGAGACACTTTCGAGTTCATTAGTCCCTCCGCCATCAAATTTTAAGTACACTTTGAGTCAATCTATTAAGATTCATATTCGACACTAGTGTTTTAGGGTTTTTCAAATCAAACACTTTAAAAATTCAAGACTATTATTTAATACAACTATTTTTCCATTTATTTTTGGATGGTACCCTAAATTCTAACATCTTCATTATGTACAATTAATAATCACATTGAATCATTTTAACACCCATTTTATTTCTTTCAAGTTTTTTAGCAAGTCCAAATGATAATGAATATATAAAAAGATTCCCTTCAGTATGGAAACTATATTGTCACATTAGATAATTAGTTTATATCTTTTTGTCCTCTCAATTTTACTTCCTTATATGATAGGGTTTCATGACCATTAAACCTAGTCAGATACTTTCAAGTTAATCAAGCACTCCACATCATCAAACTCAAAGTAAACTTTTATCTTTGTAATCCAATCTATAAGTATGGTACCCAATGGTACTAAAATACAATTTTTTTCCACCAAATATTATCAAAACATCTATTAATTTCTTCTAATTTTAGATTAACTTGTTGTGTGTACTCAATGGTACTAAACTATAATTTTTTTCCACCAAATATTTTATTTCTCATATCAATTAAATAATGATAGGCATTTTCACTTTATTCCAAAATCAATCCCACTCTTTGGGTTTTTTTCAAAACCATCTCAATAAATTTCCAAGACTTGAATTAATATGCATTTTTTATCCATATTTTTTAAGTTGGTATGTTGAATTGTAAATTATTCATCAAGTCTAAATAATCATCTAAATTCATAAACATTCCCTTTAATATGAAAACTATCCTATACCCATTTTGTTTATTTCAATTTAACTTTTTTTTACCATATGGTTGTAAAACCATTCAACTTGATCAGAAACAATTTAAAGCTAATTATTTCCTCCACATCATTAAATTCAAATTACACTTTAATCTCTATAATCCAATCTATCAAGACTCTTATTAAATACTAATATTTCATAAATTTTCAAACTAAAAATTCAAAAAATTCAAGACTCATATACAACACAACTATTTTCCCATCTATTTTTTCATTCTCATAGTCTTTAAAAACTTTATTCTCATTGGGCTACCCACATCGTCCATGTCGAATCAGTCTTTGAACTCTGTAAACTACTCATTCAAATCTTTTATCATTGAATCTTGACTTGCAATCAAATTTTTTGTTTATACACCATGGTAGATTGCTTAATTTTTTCTTTCAATTGTTTATGCATGTTTTGTATATGTTATGTAAAATCCTCCCATAAGTTTAGTTTCCCACACACTTTAAGAAAATTTAGTTTCCCACCAAATAAATTTTTATTATGATATTTATTAAATTGTTATAAACATATTCACCTTTTGCCAAGATCAATCCCACTATTTGGTTTTTTTTCTAAACCAACATCTCAATAAAATTTCTATGACTTGTATTCGCATTCATTTTATCGTATGTTTGCATTAACATTTAACTTGGTATGAGACACTTTTAAGATTATCGGTCCCTCGACCATCAAACTTTAAGTATATTTGTATCTATGTGAGTCAATCTATCAAGACTCATATTCAACACTAATATTTCAACAATTTTCAAACCAAACACTAAAAAAATTCAAGATTCTTATTTAACACATCTATTTACCATCTATTTTTTTATCGTACACTAAATTGTAAAATTTTCATTGTGTTAAACTAATAATCACACTAGATAAATTTTAATATATATTTTATCACTTTCAACTTTCTTAGCAAGTACACATGATAATCTACATGCAAAAGCATTCACTTTGGTATGGAAACTATTCTATCATATTGTATAATTATTTTATACTCCTTTTGCTCCTCTAAAATTTACTTTCTTATACCATAGGTTTTCAAAACCATTCAACTTGGTCAAACTCTATCGTGCAAGTTGGGCACTCCACATCATCAAACTTGAAGCAAACTTCGATCTTTCTAATCAAATCTATAAATACTCATGTTTAACACCAATATTTCACATTTTTTAATCCAAACATCTCAATATATTTTCAAGATTCATGTTTGACATAATAATTTCCCATCTATTTCTATAGTACAATACATTGTAATTTTTTAATGAATCCAACTAATAATATAATAAACTAATTTCCCTTAACTTTTTAAATAATTATATCTTAATGCCTAATATTTATCACTTTTATTTACTCATCTATTTATGAGTGGTACAGTAAATTGTAACTTCTTCAATAATTTCAATTGATGATCTATAGAGAAAATTATCCTTCATTTCAATGACTATTATATCCTACCAACCGATAATTTTTCTACCCATTATAATCCTTTCCGATTTTACTTATTTAAACCAATCTATCCCATTGGATAATGTTTTAATACCCATTTTGTTTCTCTTAATTTATTAGGCCCTCCACATCATCAAATTAAAAGTACACATTGATCTCTATAAGTCAATCTATAAAGACTCAAATCTAAAGACCCATTCTCATGACTTGGGCTCTTTTCATTGAGTTGCTTACATATCTATTTGTGGAATCAAGGTCTAATGTAGTTTTGAAACAATATTATTCCATGCATTTTTTATTCATACGTCATGGGCAATTTTTCATTAATCACTTTTTTTATTCATATTGTCTCATATTCATCACTTTTTTTTACTTATCTTTTTATGAATGGTACACTAAATTGTAACTTCTTTAACAAGTCCAATTGATAATCTATAGAAAAAATTACCTTTCATTTCAAAAACTATTATATCTCACCATGTAATAATTTTTTACGCATTATAATCCTACCCACTTTTATTTCTTTAAATAAATCTAGTCCATTGGATAATTTTTTAATACCCATTTTGTTTCTCCCAGTTTATCTAACCTTTCACATCATCAAAATCAAAGTACACATTGATATTTGTAATTCAATATATAAAGACTAAAATTTAAAGACATATTCCAATTACTTGGACTCTTTTCATTAAGTTACTTAAATATCTAGTTTTGAAACAATATTATTTCATGTACTTTATGTTCATACACCATGGGCACTTTTACAATAATTATATCTTATTGTCTCATATTCATCACTTTTATTTACTCATCTATTTTTGAATGGTACACTAAATTGTAACTTCGTCAACAAGTCCAATTGATAATCTGTAGAAAAAATTACACTTTATTTTAACAACTATTATATCTCACCAAGTAATACATTTTTTATCCATGATAATCCTACCCATTTTTACTTCTTTAAATCAGTCTTTCCCATTGGGTAAAGTTTTAATACATATTTTGTTTCTCTCAGTTTATCAAACCCTCCACATCATCTAACTCAAAGTACACTTTGATCTCTGTAAGTCAATTTATAAAGACTCAAATCTAAAGAACTATTACCATGACCTGGGCTCTTTTTAATGAGTTGCTTACATATCTATTTTTGGAATCAAGGTCTATTGTAGTTCTAAAAAAAATTATTTCATGCACCTTTCGTTCATACACCATGGTCTAATATATTTAGAAAATAATATTTTTTCATGCACTTTTAGAAATCCAATTTTAATGTAATTATATCATTGAATCTTCACTTAAGATCAAATTTTTGTTCATACACAATGGTAAATTATTCAACAAGTCTAAATAATAACCTAAATCATAAATGTGCCCTACAATATGGAAACTATGCTCTCTCATTGTGTAACATTTTATTGCACATTTTGTTTATTTCAATTTAAATTTCTTTTACCATATGGTTGTATAACCAATCAACTTGGTCAGGAACACTTTAAAGCTCATTAGTTCCTCCACATCATCAAATTCAAATTACACTTTAATCTATATGATCCAATGTATCAAGACTCTTATTCAACACTAACATTTCACACTTTTTCAAACTAAAAATTCAAGACTCATATACAACACAACTTTTTTCCCATCTATTTTTTCATTCTCATATTCTTTAAAAACTTTAAATCTCATCGGGAAATTCATGTCAAATCAGTCTTTGAATTCTATAAAACACTCATTCAAATATTTTATCATTGACTCTTCGCTTGCAATCAAAGTTTTATTTATGCACCATGGTAAATTGCTTAATTTTGTTTTCAACTATTTATGCATATTTTTTATATGTTATACAGAATCCTCCTAGAAGTTTAGTTTCCCGCACACTTTAAGAAACTTTAGTTTCCCACCAGATAAATTTTTGTACTCATATTGATTAAATTATTATAAGCATATTCACCTTATGCCAAGATCAATCCAACTATTTGAATGTTTTTATAAACCAACATTTCAACAAATTTATAAGACTTGTATTCACATGAACTTTATCATATGTTTGCATTACCATTTACCTTAGTTTGCATTATCATATGTTTGCATTACCATTAGGCCTAGTTGGTGAATGGGAGGAAGAAATGAAAAGGAGTGATGGGAAAGTTATGTGGTGACCTTATGATATTTAATGAGGTATTAAAATTAAAAATAAACTAACCCAAACATGAGATATCAGTCCAAATATCCCAAACTAGTAGGGTGCATGCTAAGCCTATTAGGCCTTGAGGAGACCTAGAGCTAATTGGGGGTCCAACCTCACTTATAGTTCTTGATGAGATATCTAGTTGATTGTAACATTTTTATGAGATGGATTTATACATTTATGATCTTTTGGTATGAAAATAAAGTTATAGGAAAGCTACTTTTAGCTCAGAGATAGTCCAAGCATGCATGAAAGGTGGAAACAAGCTCAATAAGGTGATTCCAAATGCTCATATATTTTTTGAAGATATGCATGGAGGATAAATAAGTTTAGAGTGGTTATTAAAGTACCATAAGATCATTTTTTTGTATTTTTTTCAGTTTTTATGTTATGGATTTAGGAACAAAGCTTAAGGAAGAAAACTACCCTCACTAAACCCTTGGAAAGACCTGAATGGGGAAAGAAGGCTAGAGATGCATCTATATGGGATTGAATGGACATGAATGTAATATTAGGTGTCAAAGGACTCTTTATATATCCTTTTAATCAAACTTTTTTCTACCCTACCTATACAGACATGGTACAAAATAGGTTATTTTGACTATTTTGTGTATTATGTAAGGTACATGAGGTTTTAAAAGATGAAATCAAGTTTGGGAGAAATATATATACTTTTTATAACTAAATATGGCCATTTAATTCTGATAAAGTTTTTTAAAACAATAGTTCTGATCACAGCCATTCAAAATTGGCATAGTGCATACAATGGTGAGAAGGGTGAAAAATTCAAGTGTGAGCCTTTTTAAGGTGTAACTGAGTAGTCTAAGGCCATGGATATTCTTTAAAAATATAATCCAATCCATCCCATGGATTTTCATTGAAAAATGAAGCCATTTTTGAGGCCAAGTGTGAGGGGTGACTGAAAGAAGAGTTTTCTAGATTACAGGCAGTGATGGCTTACTTCCAAGAGATTCCAAATGATTAGGACTACAACCAATGCATAAAGAGGAATGTTTGAAACCCTTCCCTATAATTCTAATCATAATACCTATCCCTATTTAGTTTTATAATGTTCAAATAGGTCCAAATCATGAAGGTAGTTTTTTGAGCCAAGATGAGGAGTTTCATACCACTTTTCATAAGTTTCATGATTTGTATGGACACTTTAACTTATTGATATTTCATGGTTCATTTTAAATATCTTTATCATGCATATTTAACCTCTTTTATCAGCCTGACATGTGTTCAAGTGACATTTTTACTTCATTTATCTCACCTCTTTCCTAAATGCTATAAATACTGACCTTTTTGGCTCTTTTAAGCAGCCTCCATTGGTTGATGGTGAACCCTAGACAATTATGTATTTGAATGACTCTTGAAGAAATAAAAAAGTTAATTTTACTAGTTACATGATGTATAATTGAGTTTTGTTGCAATATTGTCGGTCTTGTCTAGTAGAAGATGATCTTTTTTAGCATGTTATCCTTGATTGTTCAGCAAGTGTGCAAAAGAATAATTGTTATAGGTCTTTGTTAGTGTTATCTTTTAGTGTATAAGTGTTTAAGAATTGGTTCATGACTGTATTCTCCCAAGGAATCATTCATTACCCTCTTAAGCATAAAAATACCTCTTGAACCTAGCCTATGAAACACTGATGTAATACTTTGTCTTGTGTTGTGAGTTTTGTGTAAAGAAAGATTTATTTTGCTTTAAGTTGTATAATTTCAGTCAATATGAGGAAATTAAATATTTTTCATCACCTTTTAGTTTTATAAGTTTTTCTTCTTACCCCTTTTCATGCAAATTTGATAAATAAGAGAGTGTTTCAAAGAGTGCATCAAAGGAACTAGCCCTTATAGAGATTCATCTCACCAAATTATTTATCGACAAAAAGTGAGATGTTTCCATTGTGACACTTGGATTAGGAGAGATAGTAATATTATCAAGGGATGAAAATCAAAGTGACAATAGTTTTCATCATGCCCAATGGGACTCTAAGTCCTAGAAGATTGTCCCAGATTGGTGCTAGTCTTGGCATACTTACAGCTACAAGAACATCTACATTCAGTACCTAGTGACTCTACTAGGTTTTCAACTCTTTTGTTGCTGATGTGTCCTTAATTTCCATGCCAAAGGTTACCACTAGGTCTACTACTAAAGGTATAACCTTTGAGTTTGTGCAATTGCCTTTCTATTCTATCAAAAGATTCAAATTTGTGAATACTCATCCTTATTTAAGGGAGTCAGCGTTTAAAAATTACAAGTTCTTGCTTAGTTCAAACCCTAATACCTATAATCTACATTCTAATATGGCTATGAGGCAACCTTTTTTAGACTTCACTAGATTATCTCCTTTGAATCTTGCCCAATATGACCATATTCTTGGAGTAGCCCTTAAGAGTGTTCCATATTTTAGTGGAGAAGGTCCTACTGTTCCCATTGAACATATCAAAAATGTAGTAAAATTTTACAATATCCATAACATCACTCAAGATAATGTACCCATCAAGTTATTGGCATTTTATTCAAAGGGAAGGCTTTAGATTGGTATGGAACTCTACCTCATAATTTCATTACTTCATGGGATGAACTAGGAGATCTATTATCTAAGAGGTTTGAAGAGAAGAGTGATCATTTATCACTAGCTGAGAAATTGATCACTATCAAGAGGGCTCCACAAGAGTTCATATAGGATTTTAACTCTAGATTTCAAAAAACATTGGATAGGATCCTAACCCTTGTGAGGCATACTATACTTTATGCCTTCTTGTACTACCTAAAATCATTGAATAGTTATGTAGCCATGATGATCCAATTCATGTGTGAAAATAAACTTCCTATTGCATATAAGATAGATATTAATGCTGATAATTATCTTTTTCAAGTAGGGAAGATTTCTCCTAGACCACCAATGCCATTGTTCCCTAATTTATAGCCTCCCAGTCAAGTTGCAACCTTGGATCCTTTGCCTAATAGTCAAGAAAAGTCTGCCCTTGCCCATACTAGTGAGCTCCATGAAGTCAAGAGTTTGTTCCAAAGTGTTACCAATTAATTGATTGCTCTCAAAAGATAAAAATCTCAAAATTATAGGCCTTATCATCCCTATAATCAATTTAGACAAACAAGTAGGCCTCCTTTTCAAGATAATGCTCAAGGACAAGGTCAAATAACTCAAGCTTGACCTTGCCAAAGTTTCAATCCCAGTGGTCCATCATCAAATTATAAAGATCTTGTTCCCACTCAAAAAAACATTGTTCAAGAACAATCATGTTATGCCTACTCAAACCATGACAATGCAAGGTAGTCAAGTATCTCAAGTTCCTAGTTTTGAGGTGAAAATGCAAAGTGCGATAGAAAATAGACAAACACAATCTAATTATACCCTTATGAATCATTTATAGGGAGAATTTTATGCCATAAAATATGTGGGAAGCTCAAATAATGTGAATGCTAGTGTATCTTCTAACACTAGGTCTAAAAAAAGGGTTGTTGAAGAGGCACAAGGGGAAAATCAAGGACCTATTTTGACTCCTAAATCATCTCCAATATTGGGTGAGTATAACTTAGCTCCTAAGGTATAGGAGAATCATAAATTTCAGAATTCAAGGCCACCTCCTACACATCCATCTTCACATGCTACAACATAAGTTATTAGTGCTTCCAAAAAGGTTTTCAAGATGAATAACCCTTCTATGAATGTTGTGGATTGGATGAAGATATTACACATGAATATTTCATTATGGAATTCATTGACATTACTAAGACAAAAGGATATTCTCCAAAAGGAATTGCTTAGACTAGGTAAACAAGTTGGACAAACTAGAATTGAAAATGTTGTTTTGGCGAATAGAACTCAACCCATTGATGGAAAAGTGAAGAAAAATGATAATACTCCTCCCTTTTACCTATGCTTGATAATTTGTGATTTCTTAGTTCTTAATTTTATCATAGATAGTGGGGCTATTAATTTAGTTATACCTAAGTCAATAGTGGATAAACTAGGCCTCAAGTATGAACCAATAGCTAAAGGAGTTTTATAATTAGATGGGCCACCAACAAAGACCTTGGGAGTAGTCAAGGATTTGAATTTGATTTTGCATGATTTTCCTACTTTTTCCATCCCTCATGATGTGGTTTTTTTAGATTTACCTCCATACTTTGCCCTTTGTTTGTTAAGAGAGTTTACAACTAAGATAGGTGGATACTTGGATGCCAATTGATCATATATGGTTTTAAAGGCAAAGTATAGTACCAAGGTGAAGATTGAATCAAAGCCAATTCATCACAATAATTTATATCCCTACATGCCTAAAGTTTCAAGTGTCAATTATGCAATTCTTGATGAGGAAGAGCTTCACATGGACCAATCTCCAAATTCTTCTCTTGAAGGAGTTTTTGATTTGTATCTAGATGAATGGGGAACTGAGCACTATGAACATGATCATTACAAATTCATAGATAAATTTGGTCTTGGAGTGTATTTATTTAATGAGGATGATATTTCATGCCAAACTTGAAGAAGCCAAGTGAAAACATGGATGGTTTATGGCATCTTTTCTTTGATGGATCAAGAAGTAAGATTGGATCAGGTGGTAGATCAATGTTGGTTTCTCCATCCAAGGAAAGGTACTACTCTACTTTCAAATTTTACTTCACTTTTACTTGTAATGTGGAAGAATATGAGGCCCTCATTCATGGCCTTGAGTGGGATAGGAAAATAGGTGTGAAAGAGTTGCAAGTGTATGGTGATAGTGAGTTAGTTGTGAATCAAGTAAGAGGCTAAAATTTGACTAATAACTCTTTGCTTAAGTCCTATAATCATATAATGTGGGATATTATGGAGGATTTAAAAGCCTTCAACATAAAATCTATCCCAAGAAAAGACAACAAACATGTTGATAGGTTGGCAACAATTAGAGCTCAATTTGATGTTCTAAAAAAGATAAGATAAGATAAGAAGAAACCTCATCTCAAAGTGATTGTAAGGCCCTCTACTCTTGATAATATCACTAATTTAAAAGTGTTTGATAGTGACCAAAAAATAGATTTTTTTATACAAGAGGAGGCTAAGTTTTTATCAAAGAATTAGTCCAAACTATAACAATAAAATGGAGGGCAGATTGTACAATTGAATATAAACAAGCTCCTTAAAAGCTTAGTCAAACTTGAGAATATATTCAATGATGATGATCAGTTAAATAAGGAAAAGGTAAGCATGTATACTAGGAAATAAAACTATGAGAGAGTACATATATTCAAAGATAAGTTTCTTGCTCTTGGGAAGGTATGTACTAGAGAAGAAAGATGTGTTTTCATTGAGTTATGCAAAAAAAAATTTGATGTCTTTGCATGGGAATATTTTGATTTAAAGATCTTTGATCCAAAATTATCTCAAAACACCATAGATATATATGAGAATGATAAGCATATCAAGCAAAGGAAAAGGATAATCAATCCTAATCTTGAGCCTCTCATGAGAAAAGAGCTTACAAAGTTGATTGAGTCTAAGATCATTTTTCCTACCAAGCATTCATTTTGGTTAGCAAACTTAGTCCTGGTAAGGAAGAAGAATGGGAAAATCAGGTTATGTATTTAATTTAGGGACTTGAATAGAGTTTTCTTGAAGGTCCATTAAACTCTTCCTTTCATGGAGAAGCTTTTGCAAGTTGTGGTAGGTAGTGAAAGGTTCTCACTCCTTGATGGATATTCATGGTATAATCAGATTTTGGTAAAGGAAAGTGACCAATATAAGATAGCCTTTATTAATAAATGGGGTACATATGATTATAAGAAAATATAGTTTGATTTTTATAATGTTGGAGCTACATTTTAAAGTGTAATGGATATGACTTTTCAAGGTCTAATAAATGATATAGTGTTGGTGTATCTTGATGATATCAAGATCTTTTCTAAAGACGCAAAGGATTAATTGAATCAACCTAGGTAGAATTTTGAGAGATTTAGAGAGTTTGGAATCTCTCTCAATCCAAAGAAGGGTCTATTTACTATACATGAAGGTAAACTTTTGGGACATATAGTCTCAAAGAAAGGCTTATCTATATATCTTCAAAGGGCAAGTGCAATCTTGGCATTGACTTTGCCCAAAAATAAGAAAGGTTTTCAAAGTTTTTTTATAAAAATCAATTTCATAAATAGGTTTATTCTTGATTTTTATAATTTAGTCAAGCCTCTAACCTATATGCTAAGGAAAGATGAATTTTTACTTGGACAAGAAGAAGGAAGGAGAGTTTTAACGAGATTAAGCAATCTATTGCTCAAGATCCAACCCTAGCAAGTCCTAATTTCTCAAAGGAATTCAACTTGTACAAATTTGGAAATGAAGAAGTAATATCTGCCATGCTAATGCAATAAAATGAAGAAAACTTGGAGCAGCCTATTGCCTTCTTTAGTCAAGGATTGGAAGCCTATGATGTAAGATACACTTATGTAGAGAAGCAAGTAATTTTAGTTGGTATAAGTATAAATAAGTTTAGGCATATGATATATAAAAATAATATTCATATATTGGTACCTCATCCTAGTGTCAAAAAATTATTTTTTGAGTAGAGATTTGAATGAAAAAAGGGTTGGTTGGATCACAAAAGTGATGGAGTATGATGTAGAAATCAAGACAACCAAGCTAGTGAAAGGGAAGGGATTATGTGATCACATCGCTTCAGATTTGAAGGAAAAAAGTTGTTTTATCCCTTCATGATGACCCTATGATAGTTTCATATTCATCAATGAGGAGTTAGACACAAGAAATGATCCATTTTCTTTAAACTAGTGAGTGTCCACAAGGCCTAGATAGAGCTAAAAGAAGGCACTTCAGATTGTAATCTATTCCTTATGTACTTGTTGATGGAGTGTGGTTTATAAAAGACTTCTTACGTGTGTTATTAATATGTGTTGAATCAGATCAAGTTGAGAAAATATTGCTTGAGTTTCATGATGGACCAGTTGGTGGTCACTTTGCTCCAAGAACCACAACTGATAATATTATGAGAGCTAGATCTTTTTGGCCTAGTTTGTTCAAAAACACCCATGATTGGGGAAGGAAAAGTCAAAAATGTGCTCTCTTTGATGATAAGTAATATATTTAAGCCTTGCCTCTTCATCCAATACAAGTAGACCAACCTTTTATGCAATGGGGTCTAGATTTCATAGGCCTAATCAACCCACCTTCTAGTGCTAGCCACAAGTGGGTGTTGACTTCTATAGATTAATTTACAAGATCGGTGGAGGCTATAGTTCTCAAAGAAGAAAATGAAAGTTTAATTTTAGAATTTTATGAAGGCATAGTGACAAAGTTTGGGGCTCCTTCAGTAATAATTTTAGATAATGCATTGGCTTTCCTAAGAATGAAGACAAGTGAGTGGGATTTGAAACATGGTATTTATAATAGTACTTCCTCTAACTATTATCCACAATGGAGGAAAACAACAAAACTTAATATTCCAAGTTGAAGATAGCTCTTTGGGCTGACAGGATCACCCCAAAAAGAGCAATTGGAAACTCACCATATACACTTGTTTATGGGAGAGAAGCTATACTACCTATTTCACTTGAGCTACTAGCCTTGGATCTCACTTACCAGTTATAGTTCATGGAAAATGAAAGCATAGAGGTTAGATTATGTGATTTGATGGAGCTTGAAGAAATAAGAGATCAAGCTATGCAAACTATGAGGGCTCATCAAGATCAAACAAAGAGATATTTTGATAAGAAAGCCACACTAATAAGTTTCTAAGAGGGGGGAATTGTTCTAAAGTGGGATGAAGATAGGGCTAAGTCTGGAAAACACACAAAGTCTGATGCTTTGTGGAGTGGCCCTTATGTCATCACTCAATGCAAGCAACACAAC
The DNA here is from genome assembly GCA_037957365.1 of Torreya grandis. Lineage (NCBI taxonomy): Eukaryota > Viridiplantae > Streptophyta > Pinopsida > Cupressales > Taxaceae > Torreya > Torreya grandis. Next base: position 757,358 of record JARHVA010000308.1, read on the forward strand.
ACTTTCTAACTTTCAAAGTTAGATGGAGAGGAGCTTCATATCCAAGTTAATGGGATATTTCTCAAAAATTTATACTAAGATATCCTTTCTCCTTTTACATAGTTGTTGTTTTCCTTGTTTCACTAAGTGCTTATGCACATGTGTGAGTCTTGTTGGGTTCTCTTTGTTTGTGTTTGCTTGGCATGTTGTGGGATTTTATGTGTGTTTTAAGTAATTAATTTTTTTTTCCCTCAATAGTTCATTGACTCCCTATCCCATGGATTGATAAGATTATTGGTCTTTAGTATAGCAGGCATACTACCCATATGAGTCACCATTTTTTTGACCAAATTTGATTTTTAGGTCAAATTTAGACCCTATAGGTAATTTTTTTGGTTTTTTAGATGTTTAGGGGTCAAATAATTTATCATAGGTTATTTTATAGTTCATTTTATGTTGTCTAATGTATTTTTAGCCTTAGTCATGGTCCAATAAGTTTATTTGTCATGTTGAGTCACTTAGTGGGCTTTTAGAGGCCATAAATACAAGTGGCATGGTTCCTAAGGTGTCCAGGTGTCTTATTTTACTTTTAAATGCACAAGATGTCATATTATATGTTAGGAATGTCAATTTAATCATAATATTATGGGTTATCTAACTTAAGATCAAATAATCAACTAAATTGGGTGAGTTTGGCACTTGTACAACCCATGGAGGAAGGTGACACATGGGATAAGGAGATGGAATGTCTCTTAATATTTATAACACTCATATAAATTATTTACACGCTTTTTAAGTGCCATTTTTAAGACAAAGCCATTCTACTACTTATTTGACTTTTTAGACATATATAAGTAACCATCAGGTTTGTGATTAGTAAAGATAATTGAAGAGGTTTCAAGGTAAATTATTTTGGGAGGTTTTAGTAAACTTAGATAAATTCATTTACATATTAATATTTTTAATAATGGTGGTCTATACTTTATGAATGATCCTTTACAAGATGACTATGTTTTTGTGCTCATTATTTCCTACACCCTATAAGTTTTAATCCATTTTGGATAAGTCCATACGAACCAATTGGTGATGTTGAATATAAATGATTATGTATACCTTCTCAAATGATATCCATACTTAGTTTCATGTTTCAGGGTATTTTGATTGGCAATTTGTCTCATGCTTTAGGAAGGTGTCACCATTGTGAAGTTTCAGTCAATTCTATCTTATTAAAAAATGTTGGTCTTCTACAGAGGTTTTATGTCAATGGAAAATGATGTAATATAAGTATTAGGGCCATATTATCATATTCTACCATGTTTAGTTTCATCATATTATACTTTAGGCAAATTTTAGTCTTGCTATTCATCTTAGTCAATTCTTTGCTCAATTTCATGTTGGAACACACATGTATAGAGCTTGTTTTATCTTGTTTATGGAGTTGTACTCAGGTTATATCAGATTACCAAGTCATTAATATTTGGATAAAGTTAATTTCGATGTTTTGGGAAGTGGAAGTTTGTGTGCAAGCTCATTCATCATATCAAACAACCATTAGATGCCCCTCCCTGCTTTGTTCAAATGTTTGCAAGTGGTTTAAAAGTCAATATAGATGTTTTAGAACTTGTATTCATACCTAATTAATGTATATCATGTATTTGAGAGGTTAAAATTAAGTTTGAGTTGATCTTGAGAAAATACATACATTTTTCTGCTCCATTATATGCCCTTACTTGCATACAATCCATATGCACACCTACAAGAGCCTTTGCTTACATCATCCTAAAGGTGAAGAGTTGGAATATGTATTAATCTCTTAGGATTTTCAAAAGGTGATGGATATTTGATGAGATAATAGAATTTTCATAACATTAATATCTTATATACTATCAAAAAGTTCACCTTATTGCCTATGTATGCTAATGACCACCTAAAAGGGGTACCTCAGAACTTTGGAGGCCTCAGAATGGAAGATTTAGAACATGCTAGGGTCCTTTTAAAATAATACCATGTGGAAGAGTCATAAAATACATATATAAGGTGTCAAAAGGGTAAAATAAGATGCAATCTACCTTGGAAGAAGTAGAGACTGAATTATGGGAAACCTTCCCACAAATGTGAAAATAGACGTCCAAGGGGTTTTTGTAGATCTCTTATAGCATGGTTGAAATGAAATTTGAAACATATAAGTAGGTGAAACATATAACATATAGTATGGACAAGAGATATGAAAAAATGGAGTCAAAAGGATTGATGGAAGGTGGAAAGTGAAGGCCTCAAAGTTGCCTCTAAAAACACTGAATTCTTGCATTAATCTCTACAAGATTGGAAGTTTGAATGACATTTGACATCCCACAAGAAAATAAGGAATTACCTCATGGATAGATTAGTCTAATGGATTTAGTGGTGAATAAAATTTCATGAATACCATCCTTATAATGTTGATGCATCCTTTTTCAATCTTATAGATATCTACAAGTGTTCCTTCTTAGGGAAAATATGCACGTACAGTAAGGTATGAAAATAGTGACCCAAACTTGATGTCTAGGTGGTGTTTAGGGAATATAAGGTAAATAAAATGTATTAAAATATACCATATGGTTATAATTATTCATGGAGAGTCTCTTCATACCATGAACAAGCTCACAAACACCTATAGGAATCGAAGGTAGTGTTTCTTGGTCAAAATAGGGAAAGACTCAGTGTATGACCTCAAAGTGCATATGAAGGGTTAAAGGGAAATTAGAATGATGAGACAAGAATTTGACCACCTCAATTAAGATAATTATGAAATTATTAAACTCTTATAATGATGAAACAAGCCTACACAGACCTCTTACAACCTTGTATGCACCTACAATTGAGTGTGCAATCATGTTGAGGGTAAGGAGGTGAGTATGCTTAGGAGGTGGAAGAGGGTATGATAATATCTTTAAAATGGTTCATGATTTATCAATATATTGTTTCCATAATATCCAATACTACCTTAAAGATGATCATCTACTCTCTTTATTATCCCAAAGGTAGCATTTTGTACAGTTACCCTAAGGGACTCTTTGCTCAATGGGTAAGAATGAGAAACCTAAGGGAAAAGAGAATTTTTTGATGAATATTAAAATTATTTACCATAAATTAGGTATGTATATCATGATTAAGTAACATAATAACATTTATTTTATACCTTGAGGGGTCATTCTTAGGAGAGAGTGAAAAATACAAGAAATAGTCCTTTTTGGAGGCCTTTTTTGGGCATTTTGAGTTGGTTAGGTACCTAAATAAATGAGTCTAACTTAAAATTTAGTATATAGTCTCATTATGACCAAATAAAACTCATAAAATATTAATTTTACCTTAGGTAAGAGGGATATACCTCACTATTTTGTCTCAGAGGTTAGTTAGTCAAGAAAAATTAGGGTTTGGCAAAACAAGCTAATGAAGTAAAAATGGGAAAAATAACTTGATGGAAAGATTTAGAAACCTCAAGAAAAATATTTTGAGGTTTATGAAAGGAAAATAGGTTATTTGAAGCACTAGGTCAGGGTCAGACCTCTCAAAATGACCAAAATACACTTGTACACAATCCAACTAGACAAGCTTCCATTAGGCCTAGTTGGTGAATGAGAGGAAGAAATAAAAAAGAGTGATGGGAAGGTTGTCTAGTGAAATTTTTGAGATTTAATGAAGTGTGGAAATTCATAATAAACTGACCCAACCATGATAGATCTGTCCCAATATCCAAAACTAGCAGGGTGCATGCCAAACCCATTAGGCCTTGAGGAGACCTAGAGCCAATTGGGGGTCCAACCTCACTTCTAGTTCTTGGTGAGATATATAGTTTATTAGAGAATTTTTATGAGATGTATTTATACATGTATGATCTTTTTTATGCAAATAAACTTATAAGAAATCTACTTTTAGCTTAGAGATAGTCCAAGCATGCAAGAAAAGAAGAAATTATCTCGATAGGGTGATTCCAAATGCTCATATATTTTATGAAGATATTCATGGAAGATGAATAAGTTTGGAGAAGTTATTAGGGTAAATTAACATCATGTTTGTGTAATTTTATCATATTTTCAATGTTAGGGATTTATGAACAAAGTTTAAGGAAGAAAACTATCTAAAACCCTCACTAAACCCTTGGAAAGACCCGATTGGGAAACAAAGGCTAGACATGCATCTAGATGGGTTGGAATGGACATGAAATTAATTTTAGGTTTCATAGGAATCTTCAGGGCTCCACTTCATCAATGTTTGTGTGACCCTACCTGTACGAATAGGGTACAAAATAGGTTCTTTTGACTATTTTGTGTATTGTGTAGGGTGCAAGATATTTTAAAATATGCAATAAGGTTTGGGAGAAATATATAGACTTTTTAGAACTATATATGGCCATTTAATTCCTAGAAAAAACTTTTAAGTGATCAAATAATAACTCTCATCTCAGTCAGGCAGAACTGGAATAGTGAATACAATGGTGAGAAGGGTGAAAACTTCAAGTGTGAGCCTTTTTAAGGTGTGCCTAAGTAGTATAAGGCCATAGAGAGTATTTAAAAGTGTCATAAAATCCCTCCCATTAATTTTCATGGAAAATTTAAGCCAATTTTATGGCCAAGTGTGAGGGGTGACTGAAAAAGGAGTTTTTTAGACTATAGGTGGTGATGGCTTACTTTTAGGATATTATAAATGAGTAGGACTAAAAAAAATGCATGGAGAGGCATGTTAGAAATCCTTCCCTTTAATTTCAATTATCATAACAATATATATTTAGCTATGGAATGTTAAAATAGGTCCAAATCATGAAGGCAATTTTTTGAGCCAAGACAAGGAGTTTCATGCTACTTTTCATAAGTTTCATGACTTGTATGGACACTTGAACTTACTAACATTACATGGTTCATTTTAAATATATTTATCATGCATATATAACCTCTTTTATTATCTTTACATGTGTCCAAGTGAATTTTAGACTTCCCTTGTCTCACCTCTCTCTTAAATGCTATAAATATTGACCTTTTTGGCTCTTTTGAGCAACCTCCATTGGTTAATGGTGAAACCCTAGATAATTTTGTATTTGAATGATTCTTGAATCAATAAAAAAGTGAATTTTCCTACTTACATTCTATACAATTGAGTTTTGTTACAATCTTGTTGGTCTTGTCTAGTAGAAGATCTTTTCTATCATGTTATCCTTGAGTATTCACCAAGTGTGCAGAAGACTAATAGTTACAGGGCTTTATTAGTGTTCTCTTTTAGTGTATAAATGTTTTAAAAGTGGTCCATGACTATATTATCCTAAGGAATCATTCATTACACTCCTAAGCATCAAAATACCTCTTGAACCTAGCATATTAAACATTGATGTAATAATATGTCCTGTGTTGTGAGTTTTTGTGCCAAAAAAGCTTTATTTTGATTTAAATGGTATAATTTAATTCAATAGGAGGAAATTAAATATTAATGAATCACATTTTAGTTTTCTAATTTTGTCTTCTTACTCCTTTTCAATCAAATTTGATAAATAGGAGAGTGTTTCAAATAATGCATCAAGGGAAGTAACCCTTCTAGAGATTCATCTCATCAAATTATTTACCCATAACAAGTGAGATGTTTCCATTGTGTCACTTGGATGAGGAGAGATTGGCATCTCCTCAAGGGGTATAAATCCAAGTGACAACAATTATAAAGACTAAACTTATTGAAATACAAATACATATTGACTTGTAAAATCAAGTGTGATACTCATGAGGTAATGGTTGAATTCCTTGAAAGGATGTTCTAGTATGAATATTCTAAATTATTGACATGTGTTGATTGGTAAGTGAAACCATGTGGTGTGTAAGGTATTATTGTATATACCTAATATTATTTTTTAAAAATGAATATTTCTAATTGTTACAACATGGATGAAATGCATAGTAATTTTATACTTGAGAGGAATAATGTTAACTTCTGATCAGATGGATTTTAAAATTTTATGTATTTTGTTATGCTATTATTATGAGGTAAGTGCAGTGAGATGGTGGAATTGTAATCCCTGTAACCATCATGTGAGATCAAAAATTTGTAGAGAGCATGCTAAAAACCTTAGGGGTTGCATATCAATGTCTAGTATGGAATCTTTGATGTTTGGTATGGTTAGTGTAGGATGCTATACTAACCCATAAATGGTGGATGGTGAAAGGTAAGTAACAATTGTTTTATAAATCTATATTTTTGTTGACATTCTATGATGAGTGTCACCAAGAATATATTCATGCACCACACGTGTGTTGAGGACCATAGAAGTATGGTTGTTATTGTTGATTTTTATTTTGAAATGAATGAAATAAGTATGCGTGAGACATACATTAGGTGGTGGCAACACCTTGTACCTATAATAATGTTGTGTTGTTCAAAATTCTATAGAATGATATAAAATTATGAGTATTATATATATATATAACTTCAAATGTTGCATCAAGACAACACCTCAAATCTAAGGATTTTGTGAAAATATGTTGAATTGCTTTTGGGCAACTTCAATTTAAATTAGCTAATTTATGTGTTAATAATTTCTCATTATGAGAGGAAGGTTCTGCTGAAAACTATTTTGCTATTAAAATTTTTAGTCATGGGTTTGTGGCTAAGATAAAATTCTTGAATATATGTTACTTTGTATGAACTCATAGTTGGGAGTTTGTTGGTTTAAAGAGTACTAAAAAAATCTTTTCTTAGGAAATATTGGTATATATTTGGTAATTGTAGCCTATAATGCATATTTTTGCATGAATTAACTAAATTTCTAGTTGCATAGGTGATTGAAAATTAGGTAAAATTTAGTGGTACTATGTTGAAAATAGTATTTCATCGGTAAGCTCACCATGGTAAGGGCATGTTTAAGCTGAAATAACCTTTTGTAAAAAGTGTTAATGTTTTCTTGAGCAAAATTGTGGTCTTGTGAGGCACAAAAATTAGAATTTATATGTTATATAAGTTGAAATTTTTAGAGTTTTTTGGCAAAAAAAAGGTATGTACAACACCTTGTCTTTCTCATCTTGGTCTTACAAAGGAAACTAAGCCAAGTTAAAAGGGTGGTTTTCTATCTTGGTTAAATTTAGGTTATGGTTGTCCTAGAGGTAGCATATGAATTTTAGTATGATAAGGTTATGTGTTTATTCATGATGTGAGTTAGATAAATCTTCTAGTTATACTAAGAAGGTAAGTGTATGATAATATTTATTATTTTGGATATTAGACTACACATGTGTGTAGTATGCATGACTATTATGTTGATAACAATTGATAAAATTTATCAATATAGTTTTTTCTATGCTTGAGCTATCTCTTGATTCTTGTAATGTGTTTGCATTTCATGAAAAGAGTGATAAAGTCTCTTTTTGGTATAGCATGATTCATGGTTGTTAATTATCACTGGAAAGACTCCTCTTTAAGGGGGGAGGATGTCATGACCCTACCATTTGGCACCATTATTTAACCGAGTTGTTGACGTCCAGTGTTATGTTATTTGGATTACAGGCAGAATTAGACCTAATCAGTTCTTTTTTTTAGTGTTATGATTCAGACACACACACACACACACATATATGTATATGTGTATATATATATATATATACATATACATATACATATACATATACATATACACATATATATATACACATATATATATATATATATACATATATATATATATACATATATATATATACATATATATATACATACATATATATATATATACATATATATATATATATACATATATATATACATACATATATACATATATATATACATATATATATATATACATATATATACATACATATATATATATATATATATATATATATATATATATATATATATATATACATATATATACACATATACATCTATATATACATATATATATATATATATACATATATATACATATATACATATATATATACATATATATATATATATATATATATATATATATATATATATACATATATATATATATACATATATATATACATATATATATATATATATGTTTTTATAATATATATATATATATATATATATATATGTTTTTATAATATATACATATGTATATGTATATAGACATATATATGTCAAGAGGAGTTTCTCATCATGATAAATGATATTGCCCTAGTGGTTGAATCTTATATTCATCTTGGTTATGTAAGTTAATTATTTTAACTGTATGCATGGCACAAATATATATTTACATAAATAATTTTAATTATTGAACTTAATCATTTATAAAAGTTGTTATTGCATTTTATTCAAATGCTTAGACTTTTGGAAAAGTGTATAAATTATATATAGGGGATTTGGGTTGTCTTAATCCTTGTGCATAAGTCCTTGGAAAAGGTGTCTAGTCATGGAAGATGTGTGGCATGGTTCATAAAGGACTTTATTTAATTTATTTGATAATTCTATGATATGTTGAGCTATGTATGGGGAGAGGATGTTCCTTCAACGCCTAGGTGAAAATCAAGTAAAGACAATTGAAAACAAAGAAACACTATATTATACCTTATCCAAAGTCAATGTTGGAATTGCTGTATAAGCCAATTTCGAAAGTAATAGAAAATGTATGAAGGAAAAAAATGTTTCCTCTTATATACGAGTTCGAATGCTGGATGAAACTTTATTTTGTTAAGCCATAGGCCTATCATCACATTAGAATTTAATTTTTACAAAAAATGGTTTTTAAATTTTTAGGTTTTTAAAATTTTTAGGTTTTATTACGCACTAATAGACTATCCTTGTGGAGGCATTGACTTCCTTTAGAATATTTTGGTGATAGGGTTTGGACTATATCTTAGCTACCACCTTGTGAGGGGATTATGGAGAATGAGAGGTTTTTAGGCTTGTGTTTGGGCCACCATGTTGAAGGGAATTAGAGGGAAATGGAGAGATACGATGACAATAAAGTGGTGAGTGAAAAACTAAAGGAAGAAGGGCAGGATGATGCCAAAGAGGGGAGAATGGCACATCTGCTATTATGTTACCACTTTGAAGAGACTAGAATTAAAAACCTTCTAATTATATATATATATATATATATATATATATATATATATATATATATATAAGGCATGTGAATCCTTCCTTGTAGGTTATATTCTATTTTTAAAATTTTATAATAATAATTTCAAGTTATAAAACCCTGTTTGCTTGATCTTCAACATGTGTTTTTTCCCTCTAGTTTAAATTTTGATTTTCAAATTTTGTATTAATAATTGACAAGCTATTTAAAAACCCTATTGGATATATTATTTTATGAAGATATTTGTTATTTTAACTCGAGCATATACCACGGTTAGGAGTAAATATGTAGTTGTTGTGTAAAAATTATTGGTTATTTTTCTTTAGGAAAGATAGGGTATGACCTTGAATAATGTCTAGTATTTTTTTGATTACCGAAAAATTTCATATCATGATTGCTATGATATATTTTGATCAACATTCTATAATATTTCTACAATAGGTGTTACATGAGGAATAATCACAAGTGTATAATAATATACATCTATTCTTATTTTGACACCACACTAAAAAGTTAAAAAAATTAAAATCTACACTATATAACTGAAATAAAATTTTCCATACCAAAAATATGGCCCCATCATTGATGACTGATGAAAGGTCACTAAAATGCCTCCAACCTCTATTTCCTCTAATATCCTTTAGGTTCGATGCTCACTCAACAATTTGAAAATGGAATCTCAAATGTTTCTACGTTGGATGTTCTTCCCCCCTCAATGTGAAAAAATACATAGGACATTCGGGGTCATCCAAAAATGCATCCTTTTACAAATATTTTTTTATAATTTTTGACAAATACTTTACATGAAATGTATGCCTAAATGACTTTTAATTTTATAATTATTTCTATGTTTTTATCCCTTGGACACTACTGATGGTTTAGGACACTAACATCAACCGTAATGTCAAAAGTTAACAATAGCTTTAAGATTTATTATATTTTCTTGTCATGACCTCATTGTTGAGAAAGCAGTGTTTTTTTTTGAATAAATCTTAGTGCATGGGAGAGAATTACAAATTAAAATATATCTACTCTTATAAAGGAGGGAAAAAGTTATGAATACTTACATTTGATGAGAAATCTACTGAGCCTCA